>DWLS01002505.1:0-17933 GCA_018246255.1 Pachliopta kotzebuea | reverse complement strand
AAAACTACTCAAAATAAAACTTTGTATCTGTTATGTAAAATATACGTAACATTAAATAAACTATAAATAAAATAACATAAGCAAAAAGTTGATATTTTTAGTGAGAAGGATGTGTTGAGATCCACTATCGTGGAGCCCCATTTTCATTTCATCGACCCCCATATGTTTTTTCGCTGACGTAGACCCCTTGCAGGTTGTCATAGACCCTTAGGGGTCGATATAGACCACTCCTGCTTCTACTGCCAAACAGTAATGAACAAACATTACTGTTTTCCGGTTTTTATTATTAATCTACTAAGCGATGAGACGATTAAAGCGTTCAACTGATGGTAAGTGATACGCTCGCTAATTAAGATGGTATACACAGCATCACATTACGCTCGTCGCCTTGAGACTTAAGCTGTTATATTTCGTTACCTCAGTAATTTAACGGCCATACATCACTCTTCAGTAAACACAGTAATGTTAGAACATTACTATTTCGTAGTAGAAATAGTAGATGCTTTGGTACCTACCTAGACGACCAGCAACAGATACCTACGACCAGTAAAGTTTCAAAGGTTGCTGCAGCTAGTGAAATTACTGAAGTACAAAGAGTTTACATACATCAAGTTGTTATGACAATCGTATCACTTAGTATCAGGTGAACGTCTTACCCATGTCGTCGCCTCTTTAAATATAAAAGGGTCGTCGATCTACCACATAAACTGACGACTTGGTGCAGATATCAGGGATTCTTTGAACGCAGGTTTTTAGTTCTGGGAAACGAAAGGTGTAGTCTATGTCCAGCAGTGGCCAAATCCAGGCTGGAGTTATAACCATGATCTAACAGTTTCCTTGAATGATGTACTCAAAAACTACTTCATGTATATATCTTAATATTGATCGGTATGGTCATCTTTTGCAGTGGTCTATATCTAGTAGATAACATATCAGCTAATGATGGTATATTCTTTATCAGTGTTTCATAATAAAATCATATTGATTAATGAAAGTGAACAAAAAACTTAAACCGCAAACTCTTTAGACAGCTACCATCATAGGTTTTTACCAGATCAACTTAACCAAGTACTTAAGCGCGTTGAGATTATGTAAGCATATAAAAACTTAATACATTGCTTTGTTATATAGCAACTATTATATACTGAAGGGATTTACCAGATTTTTTTGACTGTTCGCAACTTTGTGTTTGTGCAATCCGACCTTGGGTTCTTTCTGTTTTTTAAATATGTAAGCTTTTAGCATGTTCTAATGATCTCCGGTTCTCATCAATTTACAGTACGAAAAACAATTTTCTAATGATCTGATGGTAAGTGATTGTCTACACAGCACCACATTGCAATCGTCGCTACGATACGTGGTAAGCCTCGTTACCACAGTAATTACACAAGCTGCATCACCCTTCAAACAGTAACACAGTATTTTAAATTACTCTTCGGCAGTAAGGAGCTACGGTGCTACTTAGACGGTTTGTAACAACAGAGACCTACCACTAATAAAAAAATAAAGTCCTGTCAGTCAATTTACTATGTGAAAGTGACCTTCGAATTAACCCAGGGTTCACAATGTCTATCATCTAGTTGTGCCATGGAAGCAGATAACATGTTTAAAGGACTTTAGTTACTATTGATCGTGAAGGTTATACATGAAGGAGTAATAGAAGATGTTTGTATGAGAAACCCTAATTTCTAAACGGATGAAAGTTCCATAGTTTTTTTGTAGCGGGGGAAATATTCACAAGATACCCTACTTATGGGGGAAGTTGGGGTTATGTGGGATTTATACCCACTAAAACCTCCTCGGTGTATTGCGGAAGGCCCGGGGATCTCCTGCAGAACTCACCGGTACCTCTTTCCACTCCTGAGCATATCCCGGGGAAAGCTGTTACTCTCCCCAGCATAGACAGTATGTTAGGACAAAATATGAGACCACTTCGTACTTGTAGTCTACCCCGGGCTCACTCAATGTACAGTAAGGGCCCCCACCCTCAAAACCCTTTTAGTTTCCTTCTACTACAGGCAAGGGTTACTTTACTCCCGAAATTACAGGGCTAGGTGTTTTAGACCTGGCGTCTATTTGTCTAGATCCCACTTGTGAAGCTAGTCTAGGTTTAAGTTAGTACCTATTTATTAGTGTCAGTAAGCAGTGGCAGTTAACACTAAATCTTGAATCACGCGAACAATTTGTTTGTATGGAAAATACAAAATGGTTACAAGTAATCACTAATGAAAAGTTAACACGAAGACACTGAATTATTAATGGGGATTTGTTTGCAAATTTAATTATATCACCGCTGGTGGATATTGATTCGCTAGTGATTATTTCGAACTTAGGTTTTTTAGATTTTAAATATATTCCTGCAATTATTTAGTCTCTGTATAGTATTAAGCGATCTTTACTTAAATGCTGTACTGTTACTTTTTTAGACTTTAATATTGAAGTTCTTGATATAAGTTAAAATATACATTTTGTTAGTGTCTCTAAGTCAAGTGTCTAGTGTCAAGAACCTCGAGTAAGCAGCACATTCTGCAATAAGTCTTATCATAGGATATGAAGCTTAATTTGCTGGTGGTAGGTCTCCGTTGTCAGAGACCGTCTAGGTACCTACCTAGACCCCTACCCTACCGCCGCAGCCCCAATCAGTAATGTGGTGAATGGTGCTGTATGCTAGTGAAATTACTGCGGTATCCAGACTTAACAACTAACTTCTCAAGACGATGAGCGCAATGTGGCAAGCGTATCATTTCCCATCAAGTAAAAGCCCGACTCGCCCAGTTAGTGTAATAACAAAAAATTTGCTGTAGACATAACATGTAAAGTCCAGCAGTTTCTCTAGCTACACTGCCCTTCAAATAGAAACCCAGTAAATTCTTGCTGCAGTTAAATTAGATGGACACTATCTACGAAGATCTAGATGGAACCTGTTTTGTAAGTAAGTAGGACACTCACCTCTCCTCCACTGTCAAGTTCGCCAGCTCCGGCACCCAGCACCAGTGCTGCTCTGGAGCTATCGTCATGAAAATTTGAGAGAAATAAACGAACGCGACGAAGAATGCGAACGGTATCATCAACAGGAACAGCAACTTTTGGTATAAACCGAACTCCCCCACGTACGGCAGCAGGTCGTCGAAATCCGTCGGTTTCTTTGTCATATTATCATCTATCTCGTTATTATTTGTACTATCAGAGTTTGTAACATTCTTCGTGTTCATTTCATTGTCGGTGTTGTCACTCGTAAATGCTTTGTTAACGAAACTCCCGCTCAAATCGATGTTGGACAGGTTGTTGTCTATGCCAGCGTTTTGCCGGGAGTCGTCCTCTTGCTCGCAACAAGGAGTTCGCTCTTGTGGCGCCATCTCGTTTTTTATATATGAATCGTTTGAAATTCTTCACAAACGTTGGATAACGAACATGCTCTATTTAATTTTGATAGTTTTAATCTGTAACAATAGAAAATTAATAGCAATTAATGTTAATTTCCGTTGTTTTTCATCAGATGTTCTTTTGTGCTTAAAATTCTAATCAAATTAAAACTAATTTTAGTAACTTTGTATATGTAGGTTGTTGGTGATTCGTAACGGTCGTTGAGGATCAATCTCGGATGTTATTTATTTTGATAATTGAGCACGAATTACTAGTAATAAGGCATTACATCTTAATCCAAATAAGTAGACAAACAAATTCTTTGAGACTCTTCGGTGGCATAGAGTTAAAGTTTTGTTAATTTCAAGTTCATTGTTGTTTATTACGTTAAGTTGAGGTCAAGTGGTAGTCCAAATTCGAAATTAATTTGCAATAATGACAAACATTTTTACAATGCCAATGAAAAAGATTTATTTTACTATCTACAAGGTTACTTATTAATGGATTTATAAATAAAATTTCGTGTCTTAAAACACAATGACATAAGTGTAAGCAATTTACTAATTATCTAATATAGTGTAAAGAATTCTATTCATACATGTATTTTTTTTCATCATTTCCTTGGTCAGTGTGGGCCAAGGCCCGTTCCACAATTTTCTATTTACCTCGATTTTCTCCTATAATTTCTTAACTAATTCATTTTACTATCTTTCAAACTTTCTTTCTTTTCCACTTCTTATCTTGTCATTTACATGCTTTCTTTCATTCTTACAACGTGCTCTGCGAGTTAGGTCACACCCATCCATCCAGATCCTACCATCATTCTTTGAATTTCATCCCTTACTTCACCTTTATCATTCATCCTCTTTACTTCTATTGTCCTAATATTCTTTCTTCATGTTTTATTTAAATTTATTGTTTCCATTATTATCTTCTGGCAGAACCTCAACAGTAACACTGTGATCATCACTCATTATCATACTAGTATTTAGACGATTGTATTTTTTTTTAAATATTAATATGCATATACAAATATATAAGAATGAATACAGATATGAAGTGACGGGTTAAAGAAAAAGTAACCTCTTCATAGTAATGATTGCAAGGCGATTGTGCAATAAACGCTTAGAACCAAGACAGCACCAACAAAAAGTGCGAGGGTCAGCAGAATATAGAAACAGGAAAAATGTGGACATTTCAGTCGGAGGTCAGATGTGTAATGCACAGAGTTAAAAGAGTTACATGGAATCTATTTCTGGCTCATTAAACTTAATTGCGAAGCAATCTGCTTAACAGCCTTTGTTATGCAGTGACTTAACCTTTTTCTTTTGAACTGAGAGATGTCTGACTTCATTTTGAACCATACGTGAAATTTGGTTAGTTTAAGCTACCATTCTAATACTGTACATTTACCAGCAACAATATGTTTCGATTTTCAACATACGAAAGTTGGAAAACACTGGTAAAGCATGCTTTACCATCTACTAACAATTTAAGAAGAAAAATAGGATCTAATAATTGATAAGACATTTAATAATATATCAAAACAAGTAACGGCAGATTCTTGAATATCATATTTTTAAATAGATGATAACAGAATAAACTAGCGATTCAAATAATAGTAACAAGTTACCCGTCACAAATAAATAACTGGAAACAAAAACTTCAGTTTCATTGTCGATTTTTTAATCAGTGATGTCATATAATCGTAAAGGTTTATAAACATATTACCGTGATAATAAATCCTTTAAGAGCCCAACTAATATCTATACAAAAATACTAGTATTTTATAACAGATCTGTATTCAACAGAAACCTTTTGATTCGTTATAAGTTATCGCATACATCTGTCCTCAACATAATAACCACAATCATTACAAAGGGCAAGCAGACAGACATTCAAATCACGACTCGGTGATGATCATTAGCTTAAATCGTGTACAGTCGATCGACAATCATCAACCGACATTTTAGTTATATTACTATATGTATAACTATTAACCGACAATAAAGCAGAGGATCTTTATTAGTGCATAAAGAAGTAATGACTTTAATGATTCTTAATGTATTAAAGATCACAATTATTCATTACTCATATACTGACTGTTATATTATGAAATATGTTTGCTATTTAAAAATTAATGACATAAGTAGGAAACGGTAAGTCACGGTTTGTATGTACATAATGAGTTTTTTTAACATTTTATTTTAATTTTTGCATATTTATACAAGTTATTTAGTATTATTTTAGCACGGAAACTAGTCGCTTCCGGTATGAAAAAGTAACAGAGTTAATGTAAATGATCATCTCTAAACGAAACAAATAGTCAAAATAGATCTCAGCAATGTTTTATGATATAGTTTAAAACAATAATAACAATCTAGTTCATGATTGTTTAACGTAAAAAACATTAGAAAAACTAATGAATCGTTATTATGTATAAATATGTATGTGTATATATATACAAAATGTCACGGTAAATAGTTAACGGCCCGAGTAAACTGTGAATTAAGTGCATACAAAAACAATTGTCGGCGTTAGAACGGAACACCTGCGCGGATTGCTTTACAACTAGGATACGCACACTGCTAGTATCGCAACGATATCTGCTTAAAAAATAGAAATATACATTAAACATGTAACCTACAAAAATTAGATGTGTTTTTAATTGAACATAATTAAAACCTTCGAACCTATTTGGCGTATTAGATCCGGTTAAGAATTTAAGCTGTTAGATGTTTTATATATGTTTTCTTTATATTATTTATAAAGTCCTGTTATTGTTCCCTCTGCTGGGAGACAGACTTTTTCACATGTAATGAGTTAAGGCTATTTATCGACCATACATCAACAGAATGTTGGTGGAAGTCATAAATCAACATCGCGAGGAAACTCGTCTTCCGATTAACCTTCATGAACATGTCATTCGTCATCTCGTATGCAGATGCGGTCACTCCTTATGTGATAGTGGGACTCAAATCCCATCAGTGGGAATATTAAAAGACAAGATATGTTATACACAGGATAATTTTTTATATTTTATTTAAACTATACCTTATAAAGATATTAGTTGAAATCAAATTAGATTCCATTAGATTTACCTCAAACGAGTGCACTTATCGGTACCTCAAGGTCGTTTAAAATTGTCCTCAATCAAGAGTGTGCACGGCGGACACCCTGCGACAAGATGTGACCACAAGGCCCGCGTTGCGCAAGACCTCTCGTGCTGCTGCTTTATATGGAGGCTTTGTCCCCGCACCAGCACAAGGATCCGGCCGCCGCACTGATTTATTCGCGTTGTCAGCGAATGTGCACGACCAGCTTATATAATAAGTACATACTACAATACTTATAAAGCATTTATACATATATTTATATATATAAATATACTGTCATTGCCGGAGACCGTTTCAGGTTATCAAGAAAAGGACTAAGGTAAGCCCTGCCTGTAGTAGAAGGAGACTGAAAGGGTATTAAGTGTGGAGAGCCTCATTGTATATTGAGTGACCTCTAGGTAGACTACGAGTACGAAGTGGTCTCGTATTCTGTCATAGTATACTGTTTATGCTGAGGAGGGTAACAGCTCATCTGGGATATGCTCAGCAGTGCAGAGAGGCAGAGTTTCACTGATACCGAAGTCTTCCGCGATGAACTGAGGATTACCACCGAAGGACTTTTACTGGAATCCCACTTAACACATTCACTGCCAAACATACGGATCCGAGTACATAGGGTCCGTAGTTGTGTCTCCGAATCATGTTTGAAAAAACAGTTAACTCAATTTCCTTTTTTTTTAGAAAAAGTAACATTTATTTAGCACATACAATCAATCGTTTACATGTACGTTGATAAATAAGATTTAAAAATAATTGATTTCCATAGATGATGTATATATGTGGCATATGAGCACAGTTTTGCACATTACTATTTGTCGGCTGCAATAGGAGCTGCGGCGGTACTTACCTAGATGGTCTCCGGCGACAGAGACCTATCACCAGTAAACCTTATAGGTATTATACAAAGGTTTACTATTATCAAATTTAACTACATTCAAACTATGTAATGACATGATTTGAATATAGAAAAACTATATCATAATACGGTAAACTTTTTGTTTAATTTTGTAAAGGCTTATTATATTTCTATTGTATTTCCAAGACGTAGACGTCTTTATCTCCTCCAACGATCTCTTTCACCAGAAATTCTGGCAGAGCTGCCTTTTACTAGAGTCTTTGCATCTCGATAACAATTTAAGGAATTTAGAGAGGAACTGTTACTGCAGATGCACAAAAGTCTAGATTTACAATAGGTTCTTTACAGTAATAACTTGAATATTTCAAGTTTGCTGCTTCCGCCTGGCCTTGGATATTACTTAACCACTACATTACGAATGCTTGTCGACAACGACAGCATTCCTTCTCTAATATATATCACATTCTCACATCAAATCTTTATCATATGACTTAACTGATAAACTATTGGATATTTTTTTCCATTGATGTTGATGCCTTCGGCCAATATTACAGGCACAAAGGCTTTATCGGCACCAGAGCTCGAGGATTCGGACTCCGCAAGCTGAACTATGTAAATAGAAATATAAGCCGAAAGGAAAAGGATGAGGGGAGGGACGAAGAGATAGACAGAGATATAAGTGAGAAGAAAAAGGGGAAGATATAATTCAATAGATACTTATATATGTAAACTGTACCTTAACCTAATTTCGTACTCTTAATAACAAGCTATTGGGAAATTCAGTGGAATGTATAACAGCTAAGTAAGCTAATGCGTATGTTTAATGAGTATGTATAATACATACCATTTTGATATTTAATTATCAGGAATTTATATAATTGTAGTTATTTGTTTTATGTATTATTTATTCACATACATTTATTAATAAATAACATATATATATAAATAAATTTGCAAGTCTGTAATAGTTATAGGTTAAGTGCTATATGCGCCTACGGCACAGGCTTGCTTAGTATCGGCCCATCGGAAATCAAATATATTTATATATTTTTTGATAATAAATAAATAAATTCTGCATTTCTGTGCATACATATATATATATAGTTACATATTAACGTTACTATGTGGTACTGTAAATATCCTAGACACTAGTATTCTTAGCGTTTCTCGCGTGTGAGATTAATAGCTAACATGTTAACTACTAAATTACTTAACATTCACTTTTGTTTTAAATTATTAAATACGCTTTAATTTTTTAGCGAGTAATAAAAAAAACTGAACCATAAAGCACACAAACATTCTATTATCATAAGGCTAATAACTAAATTGTAGTTAAACATCGGCGTAGTTTTTGTAGCGTTGGTTATAAAACTTGTAATTGCTCAACAACGCTGTAAATGTATATTTGTTATACTACAAACGTATCAACGAGATGTGAGTTAATAGAAAATAGATCTTACTGCGTCGTGATAAGGGATGAACTGTTTTTTTTTGTGGATCCATACGTTGTGGAGTCAATCGTGATGGCAATGGCCCCGATGGGTAGCGATCACGAAGCAATTGTTCGCACTCGGTCACAGCTACATGAGATAATTTGGAGCGTACGTATTAATATATTTTTATTTCACCATCATCATCATGTTCACGTCATTATAAGTGATACGACCTTTTCTTGTTCCGAGGGAAATCCTCGGAAAGATGCTTATGCTATATAGCTTATGATAAGGGTTATACTTGAAGGAGTAATAGAAGACGTTCGCATAAGAAACTCTAATTTAATAACAAATGAAAGTTCCCGTATTCTAGACCTTTTTTGAAATCTTCAAAAGACGCCTTGCTTTTGGAAGGATGTCAGGGTTATGTGGGATTTATACTAACTAAAACCCCCGCGGTGGTCATCACCAGAGCATTGAAGGCAGAGCAGGGAAGGTCTTGAGATCTACGGAACTCACCGGTGCCTGCACTGCTGAGCATATCCCAGAAGAGTTGTTGCCCTTCCTACCATAAACAGTATGCGACAAAATACGAGATCACTTCGCACTTGTCGTCAGCCTCGGGCTCACTCAATATACAGTGATGGCCCCCACCCTCATAACCCTTTCAGTCTCCTTCTACTACAGGCAGAGCTTACCTTACTCCTATTCTTGATAGCCCGAGACTACAGGACTAGATACGACCTACCACAACAATACAACTCTGGTATAATAAACTCTTATAAATTCCACTCGCTGTTTAATATAAGTTCAGTATCGTTGCCTCAGTAATTTCTATAGCTACAGCCTTCAAATAAACGCAGTAAAATTTGCATTAAACTACAACAATTTTGTTTAAATTACCGCATCCGTTTATTGTACATCGGTGTCGTTCGCACGAAAATCGCTTCACAATGCATTTCCTTGAGTATGGAGCCTTCATCCTTCAGCCTTCAGCTGGTGCCTTTCGGCCTGGTCGCTTGCTACATTACTACCAGCTTGAAGCTCAACCAAAATATCTTTTTTTTTTATTTGAACTTCTTTGAAACACCTAAAATTAGGGTCCAGTAGGCGGATTTAATGTTTACGACGATTCTTTACCAGTCAATCTAGGAGGTGGAAGACGCTGTGGTAGGTGAAGCGGGAAAGTTATATATAAAGCTAAAAGTAATATCTTCGTCTCCGGGTATAAAAAAAATGTGTTTGCAATACTGCTCATCTTCCAGTAGACATCTAGGTTTTCGGAAGTCGATTCTAGATATGCTTTTGTATTAGATCTATGGTCTATAGTCTATGCTACTATTTTCATTATCAGTTTTCTACCTCCGTTCTTAGCTAATCCATTTTTATGTTAAGTCTTCAATATTCAGTGTTTGATCTACAATTTAATGGTAATCTTTAGTCTTCGACGTAATATATATATAGAGTGTAGTCTAATCTAGTCTAGTAGTAAGACTAGTCTTAGTAATCGTTTGATTATTATTTTACAACCTCTGTTCCGAATCATTTATTTTTGATATTAGATCTTCGATCTTTAATATTTATTTAATTTTCTCGATCTGCAGTTATCTTTAATAAATAATGGTATATATTATTAGATATACATTTGGTTATCAATATTCGGTCTCTGCTGTAATCTTTGGTCTTCACTTAAAACTGTTTACTACACGAATACTTATATATATCAAATAATATCACTAATACTAATAACAAATTCTCTGCATATAGCATTCAAATTATATATCGCGATGAGTGATAATTACAAAAAAAAACCGTTTTACTGGTTTCGATGTTAATGAGGTCGCGGTATTATAATGACATAATTTTTTTAAAAAAAACTTTGCGCATATTTCGAATATAATATATTTACATTAACATTTTGGACCGAGGACAAGCAGGAAGTTCTACGCGTTGTTTACAACTTTTTTCTTTTCATTTCTATACGATTTGGATAAACAGTATTGATATTTATAAATAATTACCAACAAAACCTGATATTTATTGACCATATCTGATCATGGCTTGACACAAAAAGAACCTTTATATGACCATGGTATTTAGGGCGTCGTTGGCTTCTTTTTGTTAGGAAGGATATCCATGAAGTTGAACGTAAATAAAATAAAAACCCCGAAGGTTATCTGGCGAAAAAAGATGTTTTGTGATGTGTTGACACAGCATCACATTACGCTGTAATTTCATACAGCACCTTTCAATACACACAGTAATGTCTGCACATTACTATTTAGCGGTAGGAACAGGAGCCGCAGTACCTACCTAAACGCTCTGTGGTTAAAGAGACGTACCACCAGTAAGATATGTAACGTAAGTTTAAATACATGTATATATATTTGTATTGCATAGAATATATAGGATTCTTATGTAGTTTATTTGTATAACCATGTTTGTAATTACAATATTATTAATTTTAATTTTTTTGTTTGGTACCAATTTGTATTTTCTTCTCTTCAAATTATGAAAGGTTGACTGGAAGAGAATTCCTTATGGAATTATGTCCGCCTTTTTGTTTATTGTGTCTCTTGTACATAATGTTTTTCCTTTTGTTTTTATCATACAAATAAAGTGTAAATAAATATGTTCATAGATTAAAATTATGATGAAGGTTGGAGAATGATATGAATATTCAGAAAATAATTCTGGATGCCGTTAATTAAATTTTCAAGACCCGGTTTCGAATCTGAAGGCGCATGTGATATAGTTTGGATTGAATGGTTTTTAGATACCATTGACCTTGCAAATACACTACACTACAATTACATCACGGGCGATAGATAAAAACCAGTCTCCTACCACCATCTGTTTGTTACTGAGCTGCGGCCCATTGTACTGCTGCAGCACACTTAAATTGTTTTCTCTGTATTTAAATGTTATTCGTATTTAGTCTTAAAATGTCTGAATATGTTTGTATTTGTATATTTAATTGTTTGTTTGTTCATGTATATGTATGTATGTGTTTTTTGTGGAACAATAGTATGATGTATATAATGTAGTGGTACTGGTGGTATGTCTCTTGTTACAGACCGTCTACCACCGCGGCTCCGACTTCTACCTCCAAATAGTAATGTGTAAACATTACTGTGTAACAGTTTGATGTATGCTAGTGAAATTACTGGGGTAACGAGATTTAACTAGTATCAAGGCGACGAGCGCAATGTGGTGCTATGTATAACAACTTAACATACCTCATTTTATGGGCAAGCGTATCACTTACCATCAGGTGAACGCTTGTCAAGATGTCTGGTAGAATAAATAAAAAGAAAGAAGTATATTCACTCGATGATTATATGTTTACACATAAAAATGTCTTAAGTTAAGATGTTTACACTACGCATTATACTTTGAGATAAGGGAACATAGTAATTTTAAAGTACCGTCTACAGAAACTGAATCCTACTAATATCTTCACTTTCTTGGCGTGCGTCCGTGCGGAATGGGATGTCGCTATGCCAACTTAATTGCTGACATATGTATGTAAATATATATATAGCCATAGTAACATAGTTTAGAATTTATTAATTATATATTATTTATCATTTTTTAGTTGCGAATGCAAACAGCAACTACTAGTCTTACTAATATCTTTACTTTTTTGACGTGCGTCCGTGCAGCATAGGATACCGCTATGCCAACTTAATGGGTGACTTATGCTACATATGTAGATAACTATGGTAACAATGTTTTGTATTTATTAAATTTATATTATTTTTTTAGTTGCGAATGTAACGGCAACTGTTAGTATGTATTTATATATACTAGTAGTATATATATATTTACTAGTATATATAAAAAACTTGTAGTCAATGATAAGTAATTTATTGATAAACACTTAAATACGTAGATACTAGTGTTGATAACTCATGTTTTAGATTGGTGGTTAAGAATACACAACAGCTGTGATACATATCTAAGTATTACTGATATACCTTTTATTATATTGTTCCTTACTAATGAAGAGTTTGAGAAGTTTTGAGATTGAATATTAACTTAAATATTTCATGTCAGTTTATTATTAAAAAATCTCCTTTTATTATGTTGGTTAGTATATACATTGTAACTATGTATCGTAAAAGGCGAATAAAACAGGAATAGTTAGGAGTAAAGGAAGTAGTATTTTTCACCTTTTATATATTACACTCGTCATTTTTGTTATTTTAAAGCACGAATCCATGAAAACATGTAAAAAAAATTGATAAATTCATTAATGTAATTATTAACAATGTTAATTGTGAAAAAAAAATATTTCCTGCGTTTAATATGGATTAGGTGTTCATTTTGAATTCATAATGGTTGTTTATTAATGTTTTTAATTATACTTCGTGAATCAAGCTCAATCTTTCATGGTTTATAAGCTTATTGTTTAATTATTTATTATCTAATTATTTTTATATGATTTTTTTAAAAAGAAAATCTATTAATTTTTGATGTTATAAATTAGAAAGTAAGTGTATATAGCAAACTCACTCGAGTCCCGGAAATGTTTCGGTTTCCACAAAATTAAAAAAAGCCACAACACTATCCTTTATGTGAAGTCGGTTAACACAAGTAACTAATGTCACATAAATTTACTTGTTGTACGCAAACGCAGCCGGCGCCGCGTCTACCTCGACTGATCGCTGCCGGACCAACCTTCTGTTTAAGTAACTGCCTAAGTTATATCATTGAGCTACACTTGACGTAATCAGGCGCATGATGCACCAACATAAAGTGACCCTTCACTATGTAACTCAAACTCAAAATTCTCATTAATAAAAATGTCTACAAACACCTCTTAACCTTTGACCAAAAAAATTGCGATTTCGATTGAACTAAAACGATCAACAGATCTAAGGTGTCCTTTTTTAGATAATAACAAACTAGTTTTCAGGAGAGCAGCAAAAAGTTTATTTTATATATATTTATTGATTTATGTATTCTCATTAAAATATATATTTATCTTCATATGTATTTATTTGTTTATTGTATATGTACTCATGTTTATAGGTACAGTAAATATGTGTTTATTTTTTCACTCTATCAATTTACTTACCACAGCATCTCCACTCCTAGGTCGAGTGAGAGAAAATATCCATAGTCATTAAGGCCGGTCTAATTTTAGGTGTTTTCAAGTTTTAGATATAAAAAAAAAACTAATAAATTTGTACTTTTTGGTGACGGAAAGATCTTAGTCGTAATCTGATCATCTGTGGTCAAGTGTACGGACCTGGGCCGGATACAACAAAACCTTCCACCAGTTAAATAAGGTCAATAAATAACTATCAATACTAAATCGGGTTCAAGCCTGGTTAAATTGAATCGGGACATTCGCAACAATAATAGCCCCAATTCTGACCTTAGAGTGCAAGGTTTTTGTTTAGTGACAGTAAAGGACCGCGTAACCGAGTGGCTGGAGCAATGGACAATGGAATCGCGAGTACAAAGTTTAGTCGCCAAACGAGGCCATACACGGCAGTGTATTTTTTAAATTGATTAGAGAAAACTATGGAGTATTCAAAAAAATATTACAATTAATTTATTTACAGGAAAACATTAAAAAACAGGTTAGTAGAATAAAAATGATTTAACAACAAATATCCCATGAAAAGAATACTGAAGTATGTCTTCGTTTATATTATATTGTAGTTTGTTTAAAAATATATAATTATCATAAAATATCTAACTACAAAAATAACAATTTAATTATTTTCATCAAAGAAGAAAGAGAAGACTATCTCTTATTGTTCTCTCTCGTGCTCATTACTGAAGATCAAATTGTCTTGAAATACTTCTACTGAAGTGTCAACGAGCTGTCTTCACACCGCTCTAGGATCAGGAGGCTATATTTCGTCTGCTTCTATACATGCTATTTTTAATTTTAGCAACATTGTCTATAATAGTCTTGTTAATGCTGAAAGGTATTGTAGTTCATGTAACTCCCCAGTTTATGTTAGGATGTTTACTAAACATAATTCTCTATGCGTTATATAATGTTCAATGTCAATTAGCTGAATGTTGAGCCCGGCTCGTCGTCGCTTCGCCGCAAAAAAATTGACACAGATACCAATCTCGCTGCTAACTACCGAGATAATTACCAGTAATATGACTACTAATGTAATAATTTTTATTTTTTATATATATACTTAGCAATTTCGCACAGTGGTTAAGCTCTGTATTCTGAATGAAAACGTATAAGAACCGGAATATTTAAGACGAGCATGCTTCACCCTCTACGGCCTTATTATCACTTATCATCGCGTGAAATTGAGGTCAAGATTTACTTTATTCTGAATAATAAAATCTAGTATTTCACCAAGCATTTCTGCCGTAAATGAACATCCTTATAAAAGACATAAACGCGTAAGTGATTTTTTTATTCAGCAAGTCGCCGTCGAACTTAGGCGTATAGAAATGTAGTTAACCTCGCTTTTATTTATTACACAGAGTTACCGCATTTGCTTGAAGCTAACTAAGATCCACTTTCCATTATAAGGCATTAGTTAGCATGTTTACACAATGTTACATTGGACTCAGTAGAACATAACAAACATATCGTGCACAAAGGTTTAAACAGCTGTGACCACATACAAGAATAAGGATACAATTGAATTTTCACGCCGTTACAAAATGAATAAAAAATAATAAAATAAAAGTAAACAACTCAGGACCTTATAAAGAGTCAACTGTTTGTCTACCGCGCCTGTCTAAAAATTATCCTTTTTTCCGCACGTTAGCTTTCTTACTTCCGTTACGTTAATTCGTGATAGCCTATTTATTTGAACTTCGGCCTCCCTGCATAGGTACCGGGTTCGAATTCGGCCTGCACTAATAAATTTTTCAATTTACGTACAGTTAGTATAACATCAATACCACGCGCTCTGATGGGGAAGGAGAACATGAGGAAACCTACATATCTATGTGATGACCATCCATCGGACTGCTATGTGGAATGGAGAAGGCAACGCCAACACCACTACATTATAACTGACAGGGATATCGGTGTGTGGTTCATTACAAATGATGATCACGACGCTCAATCATGACGAAGTACGATTTAGAAGAAACTTTCGTACAATGTTTACCTCACTCTAAGCTCAGTGGCGATCGAACCCGAGCCTCTTCGAAACGTACTGCGCGCACAACCGCCTTAAGAACCGAGCCATAACGGCTTCCTATAATAATTAGTATCAATAAAATAAATAATTTCCGGTTAGTCATCCAATAAAATAACACGATTCAATTCCGAAGGTCGTTAGTTTTTCTCCTCAGCACGGCCGCGGCGAACCCATCCGGAACTCGGTGTTTTGTTGGTCGTCCCATTTTCAGGAGTTTTTGTTTCAATTAGTCCGGAGTTTTGTCTAATTATTAGTTAGGTCTTAATTACTTTTTCAGGCCTTCATGGTACGCGTAAGGTTATCTAAAAACGGGTGTTTCTTATTATCGATACGTTCGCCATGAGATTGTTACGTGGTGTTTAAACCAGTTCTAATTAATAACAACTTCTTTTCAAAAACGAAACGGAAACAAAAAGAAGTACAAATAATTTAACTTAAGATTATATCTTTTATTAGTTACGATTTGTTCTTTTTACTTAATAAAGCGGCAATTTAATATTAATTCTAATAGTAATAATATTAGTACTAATAGTAAGGTCTTTTGGAGTCGTGATAGCTTAGTTGTTAATGGCTTAAAACTTTGTGCTGTACTACCCTAAAAGTTATGGGATCAATCACAACTATTTTGTTCTTAGTTTTCTGACCGTATATAATTTTTTTTTAATTCCTATGTTTATCCTTACAAAACTTAGTAAACAGTTATTATGAAATTGAACCGATATATTAAAATTATTGCATTAGAAATACAAGTAGTTAGTTTTTCCTCAAGTGACCACCACGTGTAGTTAAAGTCAAGATCCGATTGGAAGTAAGAAAACGCGTTTGATGCCTTAAGTCATTTGCTTTTCCTCAACATGGTCTAATTTAATAACATTCAATAAATTCTCTATTTACCTACACTCTTACTAATTCAGATGTTCAGATCAGTGTCAAATTAAATACCTTGTATTTATTAGAAATTGTTACTAATAATTACGTTTCCAAAAGTGCCGGGTTCGAATCCGGTCTTCACCAATGAACTTTTCAGTTCACGTGCAGTTAGTATAGTACCAATTAATATCACGTGCTTTGACACATGTATGAAATCGGGTGGATTTAATAATTACGTTAATCAGGTATACCATAACTGTAATATACTGGTGGTAGGTTTCCGTTGCCGCAGACCACATAGGTATTACCGCAGCTCCTATATTGTAGTTTGAAGGATGTGTTGTAGTTTTGAGTGTGTTGTAGTTTGAAGGGTGATGTATGCTATTGCAATTACTGAGGTGAACAGATTTAACGTCTCAAGACGAGGAACGCAGTATGGTGTTGTGAATACGATTTTAATCAGCGACACGGAGTCGTGATAGCCTAGTGGTTTGAACGCGGGCCTCCCTTTCCAAAAGTACCGGGTTCGAATACCAATGAATTCTTCAATTTACATGCAGTTAGTATAACACCAATACCACGTGCTCTGATGGTGAAGGAGAACGCCGTAAGGAAACCTACATATCTATGTGATGACCATCTGTAGTCGGACTGCTATGTGGAATGGAAAAGGCAATGCCAACACCACTACATTATAACTGACAAGGAAGTAGTCGTGTGGTTTATTTCTTAAGCCATGAGAAAATAAGTCATTTCACTCATGTATCAAACCGCGTGGCGATAAATATAATCTAACAGCGCCTCGTCACGGGTAAGTGTATCACTTATAATATATATAGCTTTTCTCGTCGAATACAAAAAATGTTGACTATTAGTTTGCCACAGGATTGCCACAGGTCGACCCCACCGGCCTTCACCCTGATCGCTCACCGTGTTATTGACCCAGATGCGCACGCGCACCGCATTCCGAGTGCGCATTGTTGCCGGCCATCGCATCGTTCACACTATTACGTGTGACATCATAATCATAACTTCCTCACTTTTAACTATGGTACGGAGAATGAAGTTCTTTTTTTTACTTTCAATTATGAAAATGATTTAATTATGAAACACTAATGAAAAATATACCATCATCATCATTAGCTGATAT
>DWLS01002504.1:0-17936 GCA_018246255.1 Pachliopta kotzebuea | reverse complement strand
GTGTTGATTTTTTATGCAACGCAGCATCCTTAGCCAATACATCCGCACGCTCGTTACCTGCAATTCCGGCATGAGCTGGCGGCCCATCCTTATATTGCAAACATCCCCAGTTCATGGACAAAGAAATTTAGCTTCTCGAATTTAACATGAACAACTAAGGAGTAGAATAACTTGCTGGCGTCAGTGTTCACGTCCAAATACATTGTGGCCCTCTTCAAAAACATAGTGAATAAGCTTTTACTAGGTTAATGCGCTTTAACACCACAAACCACATCGCTGCTTAACACCACGTGGTATCGTGGTCACGTAGTAACGTTTACTGAATAAAAAAAAATTATATATCCATTTTATGTGAACAGATCTCAGAGTTTTTATTTTTGAATGAATTATCATAATTATTATAAATTTGTTTTGCCCAATCAAAATATGCTTTTATTTTAAAATAAATATGTATTTTTTCAAAAGTTTTTTGATGTACAGAATAATTAACTCTGATATATATATTTATTATAGGAAAACATACATCCAGAACATTTCTTTTAGCAAAAAGCTGATAACTTATTTATAATGTCCTTACAAATTTGTAACTATCAATTATAAATATTATATAAAAATTTATTAAGTATAAAATAACCATAGGATATACTTGCTTTAGTTATTAACCATAAACAATGGAGGTTAACATGCAAAGATAATAACAAAAGAAAACAAGACATTTAAGATATTCGAGATGCGGGCTCTGCGGTAAAAGAATATACCTAATGCTAGGTTTGTCCGAATGGACTGTTAAACGTTATAATCATAAAAATGGCAATCTTATATTTAATGACGCTATCGTTTTATGGCTTCATAACTGCCCGCGGATAATAATTTTTCTGCACTAAAGTTCTATGTACAATATTTTTTCTTTTAGTTTTTTTTTAAGTTTAAGTATTAGATATATCCAGGGGTATTGCAAAGTTTAAGTAAAATTATTCTTCTTCTGGAGTAAATATTAGTGGTATTTTTTGTTACCCCAAATCGTCCCAATAGGTACCACGATAACTCCTATTTTTACCGAAAACAGTAATGGCCAAACATTACTGAATTTAGGTTTTAAGGGCGTTGTAGGTGATAAATTTAGTAGGGTAACGGAACTTAACACCTTAAGGTGATGTGCATAATATGGACCAATGTGTATCATCCTCGCTCGCGCCTAGTTATTATGGGTATGTGTATCATTTACCATCGAACCTCTTGCTAGTCTAGTCCTTTCGTCAAATAAAAAAAAGACTATTACATTTAAAAAACTATTTTCTTAATATAGTCAAAAGGCTTTTAAAATAGTCAAATGACTGTCCGCGTCATTTCACCGAGTATTACGTAACAACTTTCGGAAAAAAATTGTCCATTACACAGCTGATTATAGTCTCCTCATCCTTAAATCGTATTCTGCATATCTTTGGATCGTGAATACCAATTTTGTCCATTACTTTGTGCTTACGACGTTACATCTCTTCGTGTGTTCAGCTGTTTAGAGAGCACCGTACAAATTGGCGTCAAATGTTGATTCTGGTTGAATAAAATTTGGTGTAGTATTTATTATAACGAACTTATCGACAAATTTTATTTTAAACGATCGTTTTTTCTTGCTTATTATTAATAAAAGTTTAAACATTTAAATTCTACAAGCTTTCTTTTACGTATATTAGTCCTTTGACTTTAAAATATTCAACAACTCCTTAGGCTGTTCACATCCGCGTTCGAGATTTCCTCCGAGTTATAGAGAAGGGATTAGATCGGCTCTGAGTCAACGCCGTGCCCCAAATTCCAAGGAACACCATCCGTTCAAGTAACGCTCTCAATGGAATACCAACCGAAACCTGTTAGCTGCTAAAACCAGAATGGCGTGTCCCGTTGACTCCAAAGAGCCGTTGTTTCATGGCTCTAGCTGTCTATGTTACGTTTAATGTCTAGCAGATGCTTTATGAACGTACTTTGTTACAAATACAGTCCGCTTACACGTTTTATTGGGTTTATTTGTGAATGATTTTAACTTTTACTAAAAATTAATACTCATGAACAGGGAAAGGGAAATATGTTTTAATTGCAGTCAAAAGTCTACGCGGTCGATAAGCATCTGTAGAATTACACGTACAGTACGAAATTTGAAAAGATGTACTTTTTTCATGGTGAAGAAGCGACAAGGGGAAATAAACGGTGACATGATGATAGGTGCTACGCACGTCCACAACGTATCGTTAGTTATAATGATATACATAACACCACTTTATGCATGACGTTTTAAAACATAAGATTATACGTCTTACTGTGCTAGTAATCCTACTAGATAGAGAGCCTTTCAATTCGGAATTGTAGTAACTTCACACTACGGTTTGGCGGTAAACGCGCTCCAGACGATAAAAAACTATTTTAAGATGTTAAAAACTTATTTTAACTAATCTTCTGACTGTAACTAATATTTCTTATGATTATTGATTTATTTGTTTAAAATTATCTACGGTAAACACATATTAAAATTAATTTTATATTAAAATCAATGAAAATGTGTATTGACGATTCACACCGTATTTGTAAAATAAATATGAAATACTTTTCTAATTGTTAGTACATTTTCGAAACTCAATAATAAAAATTAATATTCTATTACAAAATTCTCCTCCATATAATAATGGCTGAAAAAATCATTTCATGGTCAAATTATCATTTGGCAGGCAAGGGCTCAAAATAAAAGTTTATTGTAGGCTGCACTCAGGCTAGGAGCGCGGCGCCAGTGCATACAATGCTGCTATTATTAGGAGACGACCTTCAGGGCTGCCTGCATCCTGGAATGTTCGGTTGCAGCAACAGTCCTATTTTCCGAGAAACGTTGTGCTTGCACCAAGCGTATTTTTTATATTTAACTTACAGAGGAAGTGTACGTGGACTGAAGACTTATTGATACTTTAAAAGTAATTCATAAGGCGAAACGCAAAAGTTCGAATTGTATTGTTTTATTAGAAAACCTTTAAAGCGTTTTTTTTTGCAATTTTAGAGTAACTATTATTTTAATCAACCTAAATATTTGATTATAAAATATTAACGTGTTGCTATGTTAGTACATAATTAAAAAAAAATATATTATAATTGCATCCATTGTTTTAACAATAGTCCTAGAAGAAGTTTCATCAGCGTAAACAAATTAAGAGTTTTGTTAGTAAATGATTATCATTGATGTAAATGTGCATTACATTGTTAAAACTTAATTATAACAAAACAGTACCAAGATTGTAAGGGTGCGGTGTACATTCCATTCCCTTCTTAGCGCCAGCCTACCTGTGGAGTAAAAAAACTTTCTGGCTATAGGGCCGCGTCGGCGCTTTTGAGATAATTTATAAGGCTCTGCCTTTCTCGGAATTTCGAAATCTCGACGAGATAGCTTCGTGCCCAACTCGCGGCTTCAGGGAATGGAATGTAACGGATTTTGTATAGAAAAAAATGGTGTTTCGTATTGTTAACAACCTTCATTGTAAAATTCTTCACAGATTTCATAAATGATTAAAAATCTTTAATAGTGTCTACGTCAAGGTAGCGACATTTCTTTCTAGTGTCAAATAAATATTTTCTATTATCACTTACGATTTCAAGGGCATTGAACTTACTGTTGGTTTGAAGAGTACTGAAATTACTGGAATAACGAAACTTAACATCTTTTATCCAAGGACGATGTGATTAACATCCCAACTAGCACCACATTACTACTCAAAATATCTATATCTATTTCTATGTTACGAATTTCTTTGTGTACTACAAACTTATAATGAAGATATTCAAGCCTTTAATTTTTGATTATACAATACGATGGTTTAAACAATCTTGATGACTGTCTAATTTTTAACTGAAATTTACACATTTTTATGTCTAATTGAATTGTAGAATTCTCTTATCATGACGATATTTGTAAACAGGATGTAATTATGTTAACAAAGTTAAAATTTTTAATAGACATTGCACAGTAATTCGTGCAAAGACGTTGCTTCCACATTCAAGTTTAAATGCTATATTATGTACTTAAACCGAGTCCCGAGCGTCTCAACACGTTGTGGAGTTCTGGGAAAAGAAGGCCGCATACCACAGAGTGTAATGTTATTGGCCACCTTTTAAACCCCAAGATTCATGGGTAAATGGGAAAGAATAATAGATCGACAGTTATTATAAATAAAAATGGATAGATTAAAAGTACAATTTTTTCAACTATATTTACATATTGCAAAGTAAAAATAATGAAAAGGAAAAAATTTATAAAGAAAAATAAAACTAATTAAACATGGAAACCGTGTCGGAAATGCTGCGGCGAGTGGGTGAAACTGTGGGTTGGATTTATTATGCTAGATAAAATCCATAAACTCACCTCCTACCAAATAACATAAATAAGAAATACATTGTCGATTCAATAATAGTCTATTGATTGCTAGTGCCTATTAAATTTAATTTGTTTATACGTATACCTTTGATGGCTAAGCACACTAACAACAAATCGTAATATTATACAAGTGTACCTTTTTAATAATATGGTAAGCCATCATTCATCATGTATACTTAATAATTTGTTTACGTAAATGCATCATAAACTAATTTCTTTTTCATCGGATGTGTTATTCAAAGATTTATGTAAAAGAATTCATAAATTTTTTTAAACAGTGCATGTTTAGAAAGACAATAGTTTTATATAATCTGCTGAATAAACTGTTTCAGCATAACAAATAAATTAAAAAAATAAGAGCGCTGCAAGGTTGGCGGTTATATTATATGTGCCAATTTGTCTGATTTCAGTAAATAAAACAGAGAAGAAAAGTTGAAGTAAAACACGATTAAGATAAAATCTTGTTATCATAAACTATGTATTCGTTCTTAGCAACCGAGCACATAATATTACCTTGATAACAGAAAATGGAGTCATGGAAATCGTTACTGTGTAGAAAATCAAACTTTTTTATCTAAAAAAACAAGTACACATAATAATTTAGAGATTATTTACATTTGCCTAAAAGTATTTCATAAAGGAAAAGAAATTATTTTTTAGCATGTGGTAGAAACATTTATGAAGGACCTCAAAATTATATGTTATAAAATGTTTTGAAAGTTTATGGAAATTCCTTCAGATTATGCAATCACTCAAGTTTTATTTAAAAGAATGACGTCACTGCAATTATGTATACAATAATAGTAGTTTATATTGTCAGTGGGTATCAGCCCACATGACAATTATTATTAGTCATTAGTAATTAAGCCGTCAATACATTGATATATTTTTTTAAATTCTAACAAAACTTCTCTGTTGCGTATTTACTATATACATCTCACAGGCTAAATTTTGTTTTACACCAAACTTAGTTAAAAATAATGTATGAAATTCAATCAAATTAAAGCGCATAAAAATGTGTCAGTGTGGAGATCACAATGTCTTCGTTTAAAATTATATAATAATATCAACGTTTAATAAGGGCTGGGATAATCTATAACACACAGGACAATGACAGTTATTTTTTTATTAATATGTTAATAAAATAAGCAATAATGGTAACTAAAAATACATAAACCTCCAGAGTTTAGGTATAATTAATGAACATATTATAATTTGTTATCGTCATGGAAGCAGTTTTATCAGAATACTTCGTATAACGTATAATCTTAGCTTAGATACTACGAAATAATACCAATACCTATTACATTTTTGATATATGTGCGAACACACGTCGAAAAATTCATATTCCTCTGTGCAAGTTTTATGTATCTGCATACAATTTTTGAAGTACAAAGTTGTAAATATCTTAAAAAATCGTTGAACAATGTTTAATATATTTAACATTAATGAATTGATAAACATTGACGATGTTATATAACGTCATAAAATTTTTGTTTATATATGATATATACAAATTTTAGGATAAATTAATTATAAACTGCCCTTTTCCCTTTTTATCTCAAAAGAAATTACAGGTACACCTTTTTCCTTCGTAACGTACCGCATTAAGTATTATCAAAAAGTAAAATTTTATTATCGAGCTCGTTTTTACCGCGCGAGCCTTAGGGGATGATGGCGACAGCTGCGAAGCACGTGGAAGGGCAGCTGCACGGTAACACCCGCGCACGAGCAAGCTGGGCCAACACCTGCCTCGCCAAACTCTTCGTACACAAAGTTTTTTTATTCGGCAAATCAATACACATTAGATTAACAGCTGTTCTCAATTATTGTGATGATATACCAATTCAAAAGGAACTGTTATTTATTTCATTCCACGTAGCAACGTCACGAACAGGATGACTTGATGGTAAATTACTTGCCTGCCCATAAAAATGTGGAGTTAGTTAGGTTACACAAAACCAAACTGTGTTCGTTGTCATGAGATACCAAAATATATCTTTATACCAGTAAGCAATATGTACTAAGGTGAATTAATATTTTATTAATTACTATTATAACTCGGCAAAATCTAAAACAACGGGAATAATTATATAATAATAATATATTAGGACATCGATTTACATGCATGTATAGTCCGCCTAACGAGTTTTTACAATTTACGTAATAATTTATCACATCACAACATCGCGTGGATGAACACTGTATACTCATTTTATCGACAGCGTCTGTATGATTGTGTTTGTGGGCGACACTAGACTGTTCCGATTAATATTTACCTGGTATTTTTCATTATACTACGACTCATAGATTACAATTAAATTTAAACGTCATTTACTTGTCATTTATTATTTATATAAACGAACTATTCAAAATGTAATTATTCTGTTCTGGCTAAACATATAAATTTTTTGCATTACAGATCTATGACTTTCAACAAATATGGACACTGATTTTAATTAATTTTTTTCACGATACTGTATAGTATGGAAGAACATTCAACATCGGAAGAAGAATCGTCAGATGTACTTTCAGTTGCTGGGCCATCTAAAGGTAAAACTTGTAATTTATCTATAATGTTCTGCATAATATTTCAAAATTTTTAATTATTTATTACTAAAATTATTGTAATTTAAGATTTATATACGTATTTGATTTCTATTGTTTCTTATCATATTGCACTGAACTATTTATAAAATGTTTATATGATATATGCATGTACTAAAAGTAGTATAATATAACAAAAGAATGATAAGAAACTTTCATTGGCTAGTAAGTTCTTCGACTGCTATCCTTGCTTATAAATAATTATTATAGTTCTATTACTAGTTAGTTTTCTTTGGTTTCTTTTGGTTCTAGTATTAGTCTGGGTACCACCTTTGTGCTTTTTCTGTCGTCAGACAGCAGTACATAAATATTACTTAATTTACTCTATCCCAAAGGATAACGAGACTTGACACCTTGTATCTCAAGACGACAATCACTATGTGCACTTTGTGTGCCGTGTTAGCAAGCGCCATATCGTTGTGGAAGGCATATGACTTACCATCAAATGAAGGTCCTTCACTCAGTTTATCAAATAATGAAAAAAAAACCTAATATTAAATATAACTTGATTAAACTATATGAATTATAAATAACCGTTAAAATAAATAATAGCTGTTAATCATTTAAAAATATATCTTCAGTTAAGTCAAATAAATAATGCCCGAATAAAGATTTTTTCTAAAGAATTTCAAAATAATTGTTATAAAACTTTGAGTAAATACATATGAGTTGTTTATCTGTATCGAATTCACGGTTCGAGTCGGTTAACCAGTCAGCCAACACGCTCGCGTCGAATGGTCGGTCGGGCAGCGAATAGAAGCCGCGAACGCGTTCGGCGGGCAGTTTCTGAACGTCAGCGAGTGACGCATGTCTTATCGGTGAGTTCGGAGCGCCACCGCCACCATCGCTTCGACAGTTGCGAGTTTCGCGCTCATGGAAGAAGAGTTGTGTTATTTATTTGATTGTCGGTTTTGTTAAAACCGGTGAAAGTGAGTTACAATAACTGTTAAAGCAATTCATGTGGTTAAAATTCCAACTCTTGGTATAAAAATCAGGATTGCAAATGGACTCAATCAGAGGTAAAGGTTATTTTTTTACTTACATAACTTCTCTTTAAAACATATGTTTAGTAAATTGGAACGCAGCCGACGTCATTTTTATTGGTTGGAATTTATCAACGTCGACAAAGTGGTTTATCGTATATTACTTGGAAATATAAACTAGTGGTCGGACGGCCGCCTATAAATGTTCTTAAATAGTTTTAATAATAACAATTATTTTCATATAGCCGTTGATACAGATCAACTAATAAAACTCCAACCTCATTTTTCCTTACATTTTTAAATATTTGGATTGGTGTTGATTTAATGTGATAGTTATGTTTCTTATACAATAACATATTAAAATAAAGGTTGATGTGGGGTAAACCATCTAGCATATCACAAAGTACTTGTAGGTAGGATGAGGAAAATTATTATGAGTACGTAGTCTATAATGATTCCAATACTTATTACCATTTCATTAAGCTTTAACTAAATTTATACTTCTGTTATTCAGATTCTGTTCATTATACACATGAATTGTTGTATTACCGCTTAAAAAATTATAGAATAAATAATTAACAAATTTTTCCTACTATAATATCTATTGTATTAATTTTCTAAGAATTATTTATCATTATTATAAGAATCTCACAATAGGCTGATTGTATAAGGAGTTAACATGAAAATACAAAGAGCTGATAATATAATATCTTTTAATTACTCAAGATATGATATCAAAGTAACTTTACAAATAAAGTCACTCACATTTACAATCCTCATTGTATGTAAGGAAAGACTTAAGGTATTAAAATGGTAATATCAAGCTGACCTTGTATTATGATCTACCCGTAGGTGCCTCTTGAATTAGTGCCATGACCTCACAAATGTAGTATGGTTTGTTTTAATCTATGTAAAAGAGGTTTTTTAACATAGTTATAACATATAATGCCTTAGCTACAATAATATGCAGTAACGGAATTAAACTTATATCTATGTTTACTAAGTTGAATTTTGGCTGTAATGTAAAAATTTAAAAATATAATATTGATTTTATTTTTACTCTGTTGTAATTTCTTAATTTTCCTCATTTGTATTTTGCTACTATGAGACTAACAGCGCCATCTATTATCTGAACATGAAAATAAAGCCAATACAAGAACAAAGTTTAAAACTTGCTGTAATTGCATTGTCATTGTTCGCATTTTGTTTTAGTTTAACAAAGAATATTGTTAATTTCTTTTATGCAAAAAACTCGAACGTCTTGTAAGTTTCAGCTTGAACAATATAGCGCTATCGTTTCGATTCTCAAAGTTTAAAACGACGAATAAAAAGCATGGGAAAACGAAGACTGGAATGCAGTTATCCCGCGGCTATCGTGGGAGTACTATTAAGAATCGCGTTGTCGGTGCTGGCGGCATGTTATATTAGCGGTTCCTTCCCATTTGCGAGATTACACTAATCAAGTCTTTTAGTTTTTAATTTATTTACAACTCTATTATCTACATGTTATGATGCTTCCTGCCATGAATCTCACTGCAGCAAGTATTAAAGAAATATAATTTTACATAACGTTCGTAGATAATCTGTCTGTTCTATATGAGTGTGATGTAGTTTACTATAAGCTCTTTTTTTAGATTATACATAATGGTCGGCGTTTCGAATGGTATAAAATATGCACTCCATCTGGCGGATGCACGTTTCCTCCGATATCGTTTCCGGGCGACTCGGCTGTACTCAGGTTTATTTTTTCAACACATTTATGAAGAAGGAAGTTAATGTTTGTATAGACAACTCTTTACGGCATAAATGTCACTCATTCTTTCCATTGAGAAACTAGTCGACATGCATTAAAAGGGGCGTGATATTTTATTTATTCTTGTTAACGATCGTTACGAAGATATATTTTTTGCATCATATATATACTTAAATTTTTGACGGTGTACTTAACAAAAATATATTATATAACAATTTCGGTATTTTGTCGCCTGTATGTAATAGCAGTATTTATAATATTTTTGTTATGATTTAACAAAGACAGTCAACCCTGTATATTAGATGAATATGTTTAAGCCTATATAGAAGTAGAGTACAACGCTACGTTGCGTAGGCGATGCAGGCGAGACATAGGAATTCGAAAGCCGAGCGGCGACCACCCATAGGCATGAGAACACGGCCCCGTCCCCTTCCCCACGCTCGGCGCCGCCTCTCGCCGCTCTCTTGAGCTACAATGCTGAATTTCATTTGCTCTTTGCGGCGAACGTCGTGGACCTTGGATGCAATCGTTTTTATCTTGTCCTCGTTATTACCGTTTTTTAACTAAAAAAAATACGAGTGCAATGTATTTCCACCTCACTAAATTATTCACTTAAATCCTTAATCTGTTTTTTCACGTTTACGAAAAATATTTTTTTCCCTCCGCGGATATAATAAATTATAAAGTTTGGACAGCTATCATTATTCGTATACGTACGATGCATCTAAGTACCGTCCGCATTCCATTCCGTCACTTTTTTATTCGGTACTGCTTAGACCCGCCCAGCAGTACCGCCACATTCCGAAGGCCCTTTTTTACGCTGTGTGGTCGCGGTTTCCGCTGAAAGCGGCAACGTCGCCTCTCAAATATGAATGAAATCCGGTCGGCGGCGAGCGGTGCGGCAACGTCGCGCCAGACGCCGGCCTGATTGAGAACTACATCTCTCCCGCATCGTTCCTTCGCGCTCCTCGTTTACTTATCGTGCCCTATACATAAATAAGTCTGCGGCTATAAGCGCGCCGCATACCGCGTCCATCATATTTTATTTAACATCTGTCAACCGCACGTGATCGCGCATAGCTTTGGCAGCGCTATGGTATATTACTTATTCTACGAAGCGACAATGCCAGCCAATACGTTCACGTGATGTTAAGCAATACGGCCGCCGGTAACAAGCCGTCACTGTTTAGGATCATAAACACTGCATCGTGTAGTTCCCGGCGCTTTAAACTTGTTTTAAGTCTCGTCGTATTATTTTTTAGCGGCAGAATTTGGAACTGCGATAGTTTCTGCAACGGGGACCCAGTACATATCAAAACCGCCCGTGCTGTAGAATATTATCTTTATTATATTTAACTGTTAAATTTGTTTGCTTCGTTAAATATATGTCGTTTGGATGACCATGAAAACGCTTGACTAGCCAACCCCGTAAGGCCGCCCCTCACAGCTGTGTTGTGCACCCCCCGAAGGCAAGCTCGAACCCTCCTATATTTACGCATGCGCGTTGGGGTTATCATCGCAACGCGAAACTACGTTTAGTATAGTAGCCAGCTATGCCCCAATCCAAACGAACGCTGTCGCCGAGTTGTACTAGTTTTATTAAAAATATTTACATTTTTTATGTGCAAGATAACTTGGCCATGTGTCTTAGTGTAACGTGAAATCGGATTTAATTTGTACAGCCTTCAATATGCCAATGCTAGTAGATTGCAACCGAAGAAATGGTAAATATTGATCGACGGCGGTCCGCAGCCATTGTTGTTTATTTTATTGTATTATGTAGTCAAAAATTCAAAGGACTACTAATAATAATAGATTATGGGAATTCCATAATAGTTTCCTAATTGAATTGATTTTATCTAGACTACTTTATTAATAATATTTTTAAGCGAAAAACACAATTCTTATTATAATCGGCTGTTACTTTGCGTGATATACTTTAGAGGTTTTTATGTTTAACTATATTTTAATTTGGTTAAAAATAAAATTGATTGTGCCCGTTGGGTGCATGCGCACTGAGTGCACTCAGAGAGGGACGGGAGGCTGCGGGAATGGAATGTCGATGACGCAGTCAGGCCGACCATGGTCGCGAACTCGTTGTTATGTGAAACTGTTTCGAGCTTAACTCGTTCAACCCCGTATCCCATTCTTATATACATCTTTACATAAAAAAAAATATCCTGTTCGCTCAAATCGGCAACCTCATTTGCCAAATATTAAGTTAATAAATTACTTAAGTAGTCAGTAACTTTTGTGTTTTAATATTCTTAATAAAGCTGAATTAATGTTTACAGTGAATCATCAGAGTAATATGGATTTTGGTCACAACCCAGGTTATTTTATAAAGAAAGTATTGTGAAATGTTATGTTGTTATTTTATATAAAACAAAATTTCAATACCCTTAAAAAAATTAAATAAACTTAGGTTCAGGTTACTTTTTCTACGAAATAGTGACAGAATTTTTCAAATGCCTTTCATTAATTTAAAAACATCCAATAATACCGAAACAAATAATATTAAAAGTATTACTATTAACCAAACATTTCATAAAACCTTTAAAATCAAGTAATAAAAAATAATTGTGTTAACGTTTTCCAAATTGACGAGTACCATTATCCAATCTTCTGTTTAATCTTCACCAGAATGTCATTATATCATTGGAGTAACATGTTTTTTTTTTCCTTCTTTTCAGTGGCAGCCAATAATTCAGCTTCACCTCTCACCACCCAAATGGTGACACAATTATTCCGTAGTGCACCGCGAGAGGCCAAATTGCGTCCTCTAGTGGATCCTCTAGTGCTCCCTAATTCTGGATGCGAAGTGAACAACGGATCGGCCTCCTCGTCCCCCTCAACCACCTCTCCGTCCGGTTCCTCCGACAAAACCGATAACCATGACACTTTCGGCTTCTACTCCGAAGCCCCTGACATGCGGCGCGAAGAAGAACGACTCAAAACATTTGATAAGTGGCCCGTGGACTTTCTGATGCCGGATCAACTCGCTAGAAATGGTTTTTATTACCTAGGCAGAGGCGATGAGGTCCGTTGCGCTTTCTGCAAAGTTGAAATTATGCGATGGGTGGAAGGCGACGACCCGGCGAGAGACCATCAGCGTTGGGCGCCCCAGTGCCCCTTTCTGAGACGTCACGCCACCGCTGGTAACGTCCCCCTCGAATCGCCTGCCGCCGCGGGCCGCGACGAGTGCGGCGTGCGCGCACCGCCTAGCGTCACACCCGTGCGGATGCCGGGGCCCGTTCACCCCCGCTACGTATCTGAAGCGGCTCGTCTGCGTACATTCAAAGATTGGCCACGATGCATGAAACAGAAACCAGAAGAGCTAGCAGAAGCTGGTTTCTTTTACACCGGACAAGGGGACAAGACCAAATGTTTCTACTGCGACGGTGGTCTCAAGGATTGGGAAAACGACGACGTTCCCTGGGAGCAGCACGCGCGCTGGTTCGATCGCTGCGCGTACGTTCAACTCGTAAAGGGCCGCGATTACGTGCAGAAAGTTATGTCGGAGGCCTGCGCGCTCTCGGCACCGAAGGAGCAGAAGGATGCGGCATCATCTAATGAATCTTGTAAAAGTCAAACCGAAACGGAGGAGAACTTGGTAGAGGATTCGAAGCTGTGCAAGATTTGTTACGTGGAGGAGAGGAACGTGTGTTTCGTGCCGTGCGGTCACGTGGTCGCGTGTGCGAAGTGCGCGCTGTCCACGGACAAGTGCCCGATGTGCCGCAGGACGTTCCAAAACGCAGTACGCCTGTACTTCTCGTGAGGGGGTCCCGGCGCGGAGCCGATGCTAGTCACTTCGTCGGGCGGCCCTGCCGCGTGCTGAAACCACGCCCCAGAAATTAACCGCTAGTTCTGTGATTTTAACATATGAAGTAATATTTTAAAACGCAGTGGATTCAACTACTAAACTCCAATCGGCCGCGAGTCTGACGAGCAGGAGTTCATTGTACATGTTGATATGATTTTAAATTATTTATTGTTTAAAAATATTATGACAAATGTAAATACTGTATTGTAAATAAATTAGCTTGTCATTATGTCCCACCGACAGTAATGATGGTGTACATTTAGAAGATACTTTATTGCAAGAAATAACATATTACATATTATAGTTGTTTAACCATTATGAATTCAATAGGCTGACATGTAAACAATAAGTAATGTGTTTAATCACTTTTGAAATAATAACTGAGTTCTGAAGAGTCCTATTTAATTCGAAAATTTTTAGAATTTGGCGGCTTTAGGCAGATCACTTGTCCTAACAACTGACATGTGTAGTGCATCTTTGGGGAATCCTATGTCCAGCTGTGTACATAAGCTTTGTTGATCACATAAGCCTGTCTCAGTCTTAGTTAAAAAAATTAATAAAGCGTTTACGCTTTTCTTAACAAGGTAACTAGATAACGTATAATATTTGTTAATCTTATAGTGTTACTCTTGGTTAAGGGCTGGTGTTGCCTATTAAAATGGCTATTACTAAATTTGGGCGAAACGACTTGCATGAAGTGAGTATAAGTAGTAATTGATGCTATTAATTATTCATATTTATCCACCACATTACACTTACCCAATGTGGTGGATAAATCCTCTTAACTCTTGAAGTGGGAACATTAAGCGAGTTAAGTATACATTGATTGATAAAACAATTTGAGGATAACACTAACTTTAAAATAGAAAACAGGTATGATAATATAATATTTATTCTGTCTTAAATTTCATTACCAAATACTTTAAAAAAATGTATGTTATGTATTTCTTGCAATAAAATATAATGTAAGCATTTGTCACATATTGTAAATTTAATATTAAATCGTATCTTAAATGGTATGGTAAAAATCAAAAATATTTAATAAAAAAATTTAATGAGTAATAAAGTACTCTTCAAACTTTCTCACAAATATGATGACAATGTTAGTTGTTCCTGTAAATATTTTATTTTGACAATAAAGGCCAACTAATGTGTGTAAGCACACGAGGATACTAGCTAGGTAGACATTATGATAAGCAGAGTAATAAATTTTGGTGAAAATCAAATATTTTCAACAATCAACTATTAGATTTATAATAAAATTTGAAATTCATTAAAAAAATAATCACAATAAAAGCCAAAGTAAGAGGTGTGTAATGCAGACAGATAGAATGTGAAAAATGGTATGGTAAATTTTGCATTTAATATAAATTATAACAAATATGTGATAACTAAGCGCTATACACAAAAGCATTACTATAAATACTTAATAATCTGTGAAATTTTAATAAATCATGAAACACATCATATCATACGTTTCCAAACATCATTTAGTAATATAAAAATTAAGCCCATTTGTGTATTACTGTTTCTATGTAACATTATTAACTTATTAAGTATATAAATACTTAATAAGTTATTAATTTTATTATAACGTCAGGGTAGTACGTTATTCGGCTTATTGATTATAATTTTTAGACATACAATTAATTATTATAGCTGTGCAAATTAATTAATAAGAGATTTATTAAAGTCATCATTTAATTTGTTTTCATGATAGGTAATTATTATTTGATCCTGTTGATGTTTTTAATAAAGAAAATGTTAAATTGAAAGTTTGTTTCATTGATTTAAAAAACAAATAATTTAATACTAAACCCGGTTTTTATGCTCGAGTTAATGAACACATACATTTAAATTTAAACAAATATAGAAATCGAAAATGGATGTATTAATAATATCTACTTTGTTAAATCATCAGTCATTATTTCAACCAAAGGACAGCACTTATGTAATATATTCCACAAAATAAGGTTTTGTGTTGGTTTGGGTTTAGTGACTCCCAACGATTCTTTATCACCTGTTCACCTAGTGAAAGGTCTGCCAATGATCGGCTTTACAGCGCGGGTTCGCCATCCCTGCCACCACTGAGTTATTAAATCAAAACTTCTTTAATTTTCTTACAAGTTATTTTATATAATATTTAATATTATCTGCAGCTTACAATGCTATTAAATGATAGAAGAAATTCCTGAATAGATTGTGAGTAGTTACGGAATTAAAACATTGAAACTTGCGATCTGGTTTCATGTGAAATTTCTTATATTTATAATGGGTATTTAGTTCATAGTTTCATGTTCATACTCAGGTTATGGTGTTACATTGAAAGCCGGAATACTTGAATACTGTTATGGCAGCAGATTTACAATATAAGACTATAGCTACGAGTCTGAAAACGATACTAAAATGGATCGGAAGGTTGAGAGATGCAGCGCATGGTCATCGTTTTTAAATATTTTTTACACCGGCCTATACTTCGCTTATTGATACCATCAACCCAACTCTTGATATGATCCTGGATACAAAGAAGTATAAGTTGTTTGTTTTATGTAATAAACGAAGTGACAAGACACAGAACGTTCATCTACTAATGATACTCTTACAACAATGTTATGCATTGCAACACTTTGATGTCGCCTTCAGACACAAGATAATTAGCCTTGTTACTAGTGATTTCACTGGCTACAGATCTTACTGCGTCAAAATCAAATCAAGATAAAAAAGAACATGAAAATAAAGTACAATGGTTTTATTAATATTTTTTTTAATTAAAAGGAGATTAGCGAATGCACATATCTGCTGTTTTGTTGTAGTAATTCCTGTTTCAGCTTATTAATTTCTTTCATCATTTCATCATCTGAATCGATCGTCTCCTGAATCACTTTGCATTTTCGTAAAAAATCTAAAATAATTTCTTGTCCCTCTGAAGTCTCTTGAGATTTAATCGATGACTCTATTTCAAAAAGATTAGTTTCAAGTTGAGCCTGTCTTTCTTCAGCATACTGAAAATTAAAGTAATTATTATTTACTGTTATATATAAATGGTTGATAAACAGCACTTGTTCTCACAATTTGAGACACGTTTCATTCTCTTATAAAGGACCTTAGCTCAAGGTTTACAGAATACAACACATGTTCATAGATCTTAAATATTTGTTATTACCTTCATGACCGATGACTAAAAGCTCATCTTGTAGTACAAAGGTCCTCGGTTTCTTCCCCAGAGCCATATGTTGCAGAGTTCGGTTCGTGGCAGGCCTGGTCAGTAGCTGGCTAGGTAAAAGCAGTTCTGCGCTAGCCCTTTACCATCCACATATTTAATTTTTGTATATACAAACAACTTACAAAACAGGCTAAACTCACCTTTATTATCGACTCTGGTAGATCAGCTAATTTCGCCACGTGAAGTCCGAGTGAATGAGTAGCGGGGCCTGGAACTATTTTGTGGAGGAGGACCAGTTGCTGGTCGACTACCGATGCTTCCGCATGAGAATTCACTATAAGCCCAGGATGTAAGCCGGGGAGACGAGTCAGCTCATGGTAGTGTGTTGCAAAAAGACAGAAGCATTTTGATTCTGTTGCTAGTTTCCTGTATGTGGTATGTGAATAGTTTTACTTGTTTGAATAGTATTATTATTTACTGATGGTAGGTGTCTGTTGTTTTAAATTATGCATTCCTAACTTAACTAGCGTCTACATTGTTATGAGTTACTTAGCAGTAGGTGACCATCCCGATTGTCTTGTCAAATGAAAAATATACAATGATAATATTTAAAATGACTCACTCAGCAATTGCCCATGCAATCCCACAGCCTTCATATGTTGATGTACCTCGTCCTAATTCATCAATTAGTACTAAAGAGTCAGGAGTAGCAGACTGCAATAAAAATTATAATAAAATTTATTAATTAAATCATCAAAAATTGGTACTTTACTATTCATAGCATACTATGCTACACAATTGATTTTCAGTTTTATGATTTTAAATAAATATTGAAATATATTTAGTAATTTACAACTGTACTAGAAATAGATACTTACAATAAGTTAGTTAGATAGATAGATAAATAAGTTGATTTGTCCACACAGTACAATAATATTTATACAACTGAACATTAAATAACAAAGTAAATATTCATTTTACATTATACTTTTGCTGCTGCCGTGTACTGCAATGGTACAAAATGGCTGTAGCTCAGTGTATAAGTTGCCACTCAGTGAACAACACGCTGATTTTCAGCTAAGTAAGTATTGATTAGATTAGATATTACATTTCTGTGCATTTTTATTATTTTTTTATTTAAAAAACTTTATTGCAACACCTTAAAATAGGGTACAATAGGCGGACTTAATGCCTACAGGCATTCT
>DWLS01002503.1:0-17938 GCA_018246255.1 Pachliopta kotzebuea | reverse complement strand
CTTTAATGAGAGATGCGGCTACCCGCACACACAGAATATAATCAGGTTCAACTTATAAACTACCCACATATATCACAATAACAAGTAGCAGTAGTGGTAACTAGTAGTAGTAGGAAAGATGCGTATAGCCAGAAACGGGCTAAGCGGCGTTGGAAGAGATCTATGTCCAGCAATAGACTGCTGCTGTTGATGATGATGATAACATATAAATTGTTTCCATATCTATTGCAAATATTAATTTTAAAATATAATCTAGGTTTATGAATTAATTACGTCGCTCCATTATCTAAATCCCGTGGGTAAGGTTAAAAGTATAAAAAGGACTGACCCCGTTTAACGAATGTATGCGCGCCGGCCCACTACAAACATCGTTTAAGCAGCTACAATGAATTCAATTAGCACGGGCAAACAGGGTCCCGGGGGGTCTTTTTGAACCGTCGCGTCCTTTGTAGATCTTGTTTGCCGACAGGGTCCGTGCCGACATCGGCTGCGATTCCTTTAAATATCAATTTAAGGACTCAACTAAATCAATCCTTCAAAAAAAAAATTGCAAATGTTCGTCGAGATATGAAATAGACTTACTTCCATTTGACTATAGATTGTGGGTAAATAACCTTGACTATATAAGAGAAAGCCTAGGAACCCAACAGAACCAATTTCATTTCATTTATATATAAGTTCATTTCTTAATCAAAAAGTAAATTTTAAATCTTTTTTTAGTCCACGAGACGAGCAAGTCGTTCACCTGATGGTAAAGTAAAATGCTGGCTCATAACAAAGTAGCGAAGATTAAGATTCTATACACAGCAAAACATTGCGCTCGTCGTCTTGAGACGTAGGTGTTAAGTATGGATACGCTAGTAATTTCACTAGCATACAGCACCCATGAAACCGTAAATGAGTAATATTTGGCGGTAGAAACAGAGGCTGACCTACCTAGATGGTTTCCGATAACCGAGACCTACCACGAGTATGAGTAAAGTTCATTAACGGCTGAACCAATTACAACGGAACTGTAATGATAGATAACGATGATTTTAAATGACCTCTTTGAAAATATTATTGGCTTTCCTCATCAATGTTAATATACACCTCATCTGGAGGTAGATTTCTGTTGTCAAAGAACGTCACTGTTAGTACCACCAAGTTTCTACCGCCAAGCAGTATGTAAGGCCATTTCTACAGAAATTAACAAGTAAAGTTAAAAGAGAGTCTTGTTTAAGTTAAAGCATTTATCATTAATCGATAACCGCCTACTACTGGATATGCCCTCTCGCAAAGATTTCTTCCCCGTTCGGTTCTGTGCTGTCTGCATCCAGCGGATTACTGCGACCTTCACCAGATCGTCGATCCACCTAGTCACTGTCAGCACTACGTTTACCGGTACGTGGTCGCCACTCTAGGAGTTTACTGCGCGGTCGTCAGTCCTTCGAGAAATGTGCCCGGTCCATTGCTACTTGAGTCTAGCAATCCTTAAGTAAAGTATTCGCTAATGCAAAATGACTCCGAAGTAACATGTTTACACACTACTTCAAACATTAGTAAACTGCGGAACAAGTTGCTGCCACTTTGCCAACTTCTCCGGAACTGCTCCGAATGGATTAGCGTGTCAGGTGAGACGGTGGGCGAATGTATTTGTTTACTGACACATTCTCAAGTTGCGACTGACTCCTTTGAAATTCTACATGCAAAGTTGTTATTACTTTATATACAATAACAAATATAGCTATAATCATACTACTTCGCTGATTTACAGGTGTTACTATCAAGGCGATTTTTATAGATATAGCGCTCTTGTAATCGGAGCAAATTAATGTTTACCAGTAATCTACCAACCTACATTGAGCTAGCGTGGTGGGAAATAGCCCAAATCTCTCATCATTGAAGGAGGCTTATGTCCAGCAGTGGAAGTTTATCGGCTGATGATGAATAATCTACATTCAAACGCGAAGCATGAAATGTTTGCACACTACCTCGTATATAGATTGACAGAAATCAATAATATATCGAAAATAAAATAAATTGCCGTTTATAGTCTGTGTTATCTCAGTTCAGTGATGTATTTGTTTTCACCGAGTGTTTTCAGGCTGAGTGTTTCAGCGATGCTGTACATCACAGAGCAATATCAATTAATTTCCCTCACCCTTGGTACCGGTCCAAATGCTCGCTCCAACTGCTCACAGCGAACGGTTGGAAACTTCTTATCCTTTTTAAGTTTCAACGGTTTTACGGTGAGTTAGTGTAAGTTCTCACTTCTCAATTGATAGTTGGATGTCGGTTGGAATATATTAAGGACTCCATCTCTATTTCCGAGCTAGTGGTGGATTGGTTAAAGGAAAGTTAAATGTCTGGAAGATTAAGATAAATTTAAAGGCTAAAGTTTTAACTTTACCTCGTACTTTTAGGCAAAGTATTTGCGTCATTCTATTGTTGCAACTATCTTTACTTTGTACCTTCTACATGAAGGTTAGAGGATCCCCAATTTTTTTGGTGGTTTTGTGTTAGGTCCCAGTTGCCGTAGGTACCACCGCAGTTCCTGTTTCGGTTGCCAACTAGTAATGTGCAAACATTACTGTGTTTCGGTTTGAAGGGTGCTATATACTAGTGAAATTACTGCGGTAACGAGACTCAACATCTTAAGGCGAGTACTGTTGTGTGGTGCCGTGTATACAATCTTAACCAGCGCCACGTTGTTAAGAGGAAGCGTATCATTTATCATGAGATCAACGGCTTGCCCGTCGCATCGCCTAGTTGTATAAAAAAGGTAGTTGTATGGTTACTTATCGTTAAAAATAAACTAAAACTATGTCGTTGTATTTTGGATTTAGATATTTTTTTTAATAAACATCCCTGTGTTTATCCTGACTTATGTTGGTAGGCCTCTATCGCCAGAGACCGTCTCAAACCAAAGATCATAATGAAGTGCTGAGTCAATTTACTGATTAGCATCTCTTATTATTACGTAACCAGATGAAAATTCTAATCGTCTTGTCGTAGTAAGGAATCGATTTACCGTTTGTCAGTAGAAAGAAGGACTGCGTCACTGTCTATTCCATATCTGACAGTAGAGTTTTAATACTGATTCAAAAAAGTTGTTAGTACAATTATTAATGTATTCAAAAAGTTTTTCTTTTATTATTCTAAGATATGAGATGTTAATTTTAAACCAAGTTATGTGTTTTTAACGTTTTCGCTGTTTTTTTTTAGATCCATCAATTATTTATGAAACGATTTCATAGATCGAAATTCTTTTAATATAATATCGTATAAAATAATCGTTTTATATAACTCCATGCACTTCAGTGGAATCGTTAACAGTTTCCTTTGAGTTCCAGATTGTTCGATGCAATTAATTTCACTTAGCTCTTGGATGGTCTCCAAACGTTCCCACTTAACACAGTAGCCGAGCACGTAACTGCAGCCCAACGCTTAAATCTACGTTTTTGTGGGTTTTTAGGAGAACATATATCAAAAAGCATACATTTCAGTTACACAAAGAAATTTATTCTCTATTAGCTTGTCCTTTTACAAGATAACCATAAAACACACACTTCTATATAACAAAGCTGTTAAATCTTCAAAAATATCCATGATACTTGTAAATTTAACATAAAACAGATTAATAAATTCCATACTAGATTAATTATTGAAAATATTATTAAATAAAGAAAAGGATAAATGAAGAAAATATAGAGCAGAATAAATTAGAAGGGAAAGTAAAGGAGTTAAACTTACAACACTAAGTGTGCATAAATTTAAAGGAATATATTATAGGCGGTTCATCAGCGAAGAATTAAAGGTCTGTATGGTTTATTTGTTCAGCGAATTGCTGCAAATAAAAAGAAACAGTTTCTTCGGTTTGTTTGAGTTGTTGGAACGTAACTTCCAAACTCCAGGGGACACCTGCCTGAACAAATACAGGTGGATGTATAACGTGATTCAACTGATTTTCTGTTAGTTTTTTTATTTATACTCGTAACCTATTATTCAATAACGATTAGGCCCTTTTCGTGGCCATTTTTGGAGGTCAAGGGTACCACACAACTACTCCCAGGATCCAAGTCAGCCTCACTTGCTCTTGAATCACCCTCCTAGTCAATAAACGATGCTCTGGTTCTCCATCAACCGGCATTGTGCCAGTGTGATGGGAAACTGTCCAAATCCCCCCACCAATAGTGGTTAGGTGAGAAATCTTATGTCCAGTAGTGGACGTCTATAGGCTGATGAAGAAGGCCTTTTTCTATTCAATTAGGATTATAAGAAATATCTAGGTTATCTCATTAAAGATTACCAGTTTTAATAGTCATGTATTATTGCTCTACCTCTAGATTTAAAAGGCTAACTGGATATTGATGCAACATAACGTATATGTTGATGAGTGTAATGTGATGTAAACAGTCTAGTTCATGTAGTTCCATTATCTTACTTTTAATCCAATGAATATCTTGCTTTCTGGTATAACAAATATCTAATAATATTAGAATAGGTAGGAACTACATATATTGAATTGGGAAGTCCGTATAAGCCGTGTTGTACCGATGTGAACTGCAATGCTATCAAACAAATATACCTGCTATCAGTACATCGCAATCCCACCGAGTGGGACGCCAAGAAGTTGCCAAGTACTGGTAACTTCGTCCCCCTGTTTGCGAGCCCGTAAACGATTCGGGTATTACAGGAAGATTTTCTTTTCGGAGTGTATTTGCCTTGTACGAATTTTACTTCAAGTTTTACAAGGACAAACGGAAATAAACTCCTACAAGTTAGGAATTCGTATGCGGAAACTTGAACATCATATTTTAAATTAATAAAATTTGAATATTAAGACTTATTTGAATAAGACGACAAACAGAAAAAGCTTTGTTATACAACAAAACCCTGAATAATGTATACAAATAAAACAAAACGGGTGTAAGTTTGTAATATTAAAGATCCTTACTTAATATCGATATTTTGTTTACTATTCTTATCTATTTTATATGTAGTAAATATCTAAATACGAATTGTAAAAACATTCTTTGTGTTTTTGTGTAAATTACTAAAATAGGCGGACCGGTTTTGATGAGATTTTCACTAAGACATACTGTACTATAGTAGGCGTATAGATTATAATATTTTAATTTCATGTTTGTTAAACGTCAATTAAGGTTAAGTTAGTCTACTATAGACATAAGTGTTCACTTTTTACCGTTTTATTTTTGTCATTGTCTGCTGCCGTACTAATTGTGATTCGTTTATTTTTGTTCGCATGATTGCTTTAGTGCTGTAAGACGGGTAGTTCGGATAGTAGTTGATTCATTTCTTTCATATTTTATTACACGAATGTTTAAAAATAAAAATAAATTTTTTGTTACGCAAGACTTCTAAATCCCTTTCCGCATTTATGGATGCATTGGGCGTGTGTGTGACAACATTAAAGATACATTTGGGGGAGTCGAAGTACTAGTGCGGGGCCAGGGCCGACAACGAGACGACAGCATGGCCCCTTGCATATGTATGAAGGCGGTTACGAACTCGCAGCGGGCCGACAAGAACTTTTTAATATAATTTACTTACAAAAAATTATATTTAACATAGAAGCTATCTGCTTCGAAATACGGCGGCGAACTTCTGCTAAACACAAACTACAATGATATGTAATATTTGTTTAAATCAGATGAAAAATTGTTAGATTAGCGCATCCGAAATCCTCTAGAATCGTCATTATCATTAATACATTTATAACAATTGTTTTTATATCACCTCTTCCTCCTTTCTTTTTTGACTTTTCTTCCTGCATAAATGTATTTTGAAACATAACATTTCTTTAATAAATTGGATTTGTTACTTTAATTTTAAACTTCTCTTTGAGAACATCTGATACATAACTCGGTTAATTAAAGTTAAGTTAATCTTGTCTTTTCCCGTAGTCTTAATTACATAGGAATATAGTTTCACTAACTAATAATTTCCAATTGTAATTAATTACCTTTTATATAATCTAATGCTTTGTTCCTTAAAATCTGTCTTATAATAAATTAAATTTAATTAATGGACAGTAGAATACATGTTTCTGTATCTCATTCAACAAAAATATGTTTAACATAATCTTGAATTTTATCTTTTTCTACGATCGCTTGGAATTGCGTTAAATCCCTCTTATAGGTCTCACAATCTTGCCCCGGACCGGAAACTACATCAAATATGCATTTCCGTATATTAAGTCCGGGGATAGCGTGTATTGGAAACTCCCATGAATATGTATTAAGACGGGACACGAACAAAGAAGCCTTGTATCCTTACAAATCCAAGTAGACGAGGAGTTTATTTGGTTGAGTGTTTTTCCCGTTGTTTCTTCTTTTTAAAACTATTTTAAAAACGAATGTTTTTGTTTATTTAAACTATAATATCAGATTTTTGTAAGTTTTTAATTATTAGTCTTACAATTGGTTTTAGACTAAATTTTTAACCTATAAAGCAAAACCTTTGTATATAAGATCATGTTAGTTTCGCTCCTGTTTTGAAATTAATTATTGTAATATATAATACATGAACTTTTTAAGAAATTATTACGGCTAGTTGTAGCGGAAATCCGGTTTAAACAAATTTTAACACTTTCCTGTAAAACTAAACGAACTGAATAGAACTTTCTTTGTTAAGATCTTTAAATTTTTCTGATAAACCCTAATTTTTAGTATGTTATACTTAATGATATATAGTTACTTGCTATTTATTTATACTTTTATCGCTCAAACAAGACAAGAGAGAAACATATGTATAAGAGAGATACAACATGTCCAAGAAGTTATATAAAAACATTGAGAACAAATAGTCAATACATATTCGTACAGTATATTCAATGGGCAGTTATATCGTTGAAGTGATATCACTTAACCAGTTTCACTTAGTCCCTGGATAGGATCCAAATGTTATCCAACGTTGGCTGCAGTCACGTTATATGGATAGGAATGGTAAAAACCCTTCTTTTACTGGTATTGCGTTTCGGGAATGGAATATAGGGATAATGGTGAAATGAAAATTCAATATCGTTATAGATATTTACTAGTGGAAGTTTTGTATTGCCGAAGATCGTTTGGGTAGGTACCATAGAAACTTCTATTATTACTGCCAAACAGTCCTATGCAAACATTACTATGATTCTGTTTGAAGGTTGCTGTATGCTTGTGAAATTACTGAGGTAACGTGACTTAACACCATATGTATCACAGCGAAGAGCAAAATTTGGTGCTGTGTATACCGTTTGAACGAGAGCCGCGTTGTTATAGGCGAGCGTATTACTTACCATCAGATAAATGCCATACTCGTACGGTCGAATAAAAATTAAGGTATATTTAAAACCATTATTGTTTTTTGTCACAGAGAGAATTAAAGTTGTCTTAAAATGACCAGCTCAAAAACGTGGATTACTCACGGTCTTATGTTGGTGAGGAATAAGTTGGATAAGGCATTCTTCTCTTCATCTGCGGATAGAAGGCTACTGCTGGACATAGGCCTACCTCAGTAGTGGAACACGGTGGCCCAATGCGGCTTGGTGGGTAGCTATAGCCTAGATTCACCATGAACAGGTGAGGTTAGATTGGATCCCGTGAGTTGTTGTGCGGGACCCATTACACCCATGATAACACTTAAAAGATCTCATATTATATTAAAGTATTAGTTCTATTAAGCTCATGTTAGAATTTTATGTGCCTATTTTTCCTGACGTGGATCCCTAAAACTTTCACCAAAAGGTCCTCGTGAAAAATTATACTGCGAAAAGGAATAGCTGCTACGTATTATTGCTGTCGGGGAAAAAAAAAATGTCCTCCCTTTGTATTCGAGACGTAATATTTCTTGTTCTTTGTTGCCCGGCTCGTTTTTTCACTTTAGCTAGTATTTTTTATGCAACCGCCGTATTGTATATTAAAATATTTTAATAAAAGCGCCTTATTGGTCAACTGGTCTAAATGCTGCGCCGATTGGTTTTTATTAGCTGAATAAGGTCGACGGAGTCATTTCGAGTCTTGAAAGTGTTAATACAGAATTTTTCTTTTAATATTCTTTACCGAATAATAAGTTCGTAGTTTAAAAATTCTTTTGTTGCCGATCTTGAAAAAATAACGAAACTATTATTTTGGATAAATGGGGTTCACAACTCACAGGACCAAAGTCAATCTCACCTGTTCATGTTTCACTCTGCTAATCAACAAACGAGGCTTTAGCTCTCCTTCAACCCCCATTGGGCCAGTGTGAGACGTCCAAATCCCCTCATTATTAGGGGGGGCTTATGTCCAGCAGTGGACGTCTATTTGCTGACGAAGCGGAACTATGTACCATGGACAATCGACAACTATGTCTGTGATATGAGTTTGTTGGTTTAATGGGCTTTCATATTTTTTTACGTACTCGTTCCCTCGTATACTTGGACAAGGAATTTCTTTTCTTTTTCCTCTAACATCCACTTTTTCCTTTGTCTTTTATTTTTCATATTTCACTTTTTTACAATTTTTTCACTATGTTTTCTCGCATGTTGCTTTGTAAGTTATCGACGGACTACATTTGCAATGATCAATAAGTCCTTTTTCTGAATACCGTTTATTGGAAACTGGTAGGTTTGCTATTTATTAATCAGAATTTTTAAATTTGTCTCTATGACAATATTCTTGTGTTTCGAGTGTTTTTGATAGCAAGTATTCTCAGTGTGCATTTACGCCATATGGAATTGGGTTTAAACGATCGTCCATTTATGATATACCAAAACTCTGAGCTGACTTACAATTTAAGTATTATGTGACTAGACTTAGATTGAAATCGTTACATTGTTAAAGTTCTGGTAAGCAGAATCATTTATTAATCAGATTATATAATATGGGTTACAATAAGAAATAAATAGAATTCATTTTGTGGCAACATCAAAAGATTTTCGCACGTTTCCGTCATTAAAACATCAAAGGTTGCCAGTGGAATTAGAGGAAACGATGAAGATATTAAGCGGCAGTATTTGCGATGAGGATGACTACATTTTTCCGTAGCGAAGACTTTTTTTATAAAACAAATTAAATTCATGCCAAATCAAATGAGTCCGCTGCGTCTGAACTCCGCCCGCAGACGCTCCTCCGCTCGTTAATGTAATTAACCGTCCCCATTATTCATTGCGATGAAACAAACGGTGAAAAATCGTGGTACCGTTGTCTTTGAACAATGGTGGAGGGGCTGAGGAGCATCTGCCGTCTTTTCATTAATTCGTTTCGCGTTTCCGCTGTGCCGCTAAGTACAGGTAAGTCGCCGTGAAATCGGCTCGTATTTAATACGATAGAAAGTAGAACATTGCTTGGTAGAAATAATAAAATGAACATTATAAGATTTAAGTTCAGGTAGACATTAGGTGGATACACCAGATCAGAGTGGCAGTAGACGTCCCTTTGCATGAATGTACGAAAAAGACAGCAACAGGAAAGAGTGGAAGCGTCCAGTAGAACGGGTCACTGCAACTACTTTATCAGCATGACTGGTCTGTCAAAACTGAAACGATTATGAAGATGAAGACGTTACCAGTTCAGTTCGAGATCCAGGACTTAGGACAGGACATTCATAAACAATTTCAAGTCAATTATGATTTTTGCACTATATCACATTGCGCATGCCACCTTGAGACGTAAAATATTTACTCTCGATATCCCAGTAAGTTCAAAAGCTACTTATTTCAAACACAGTAAAGTTTGTACACTACTGGCTTGCGATAGAAATAGACGAAGTGATACTTACTTAGACTCATGAGTGATCGATCACTTAATAGCGGTGACAGATTTCCCCTGTGCTTGTTGAGCTAAATCGCCGTAAAGTTTGCACAACTACTTTTCACAATTACAATTTCCAACAATGAAGACTTACCTTCATTTTTAGATATTTTTCCTCCTTTCAAAGGAAATAAGTATAGAAATTGAAATGTTAACAAATATTTATTTTTCTGGCAGCATAAAGTGCATCTTAGTTTCTCACACAGGAGAGAGCCAAAATCGTCTTTTTGTCTCCTGATAGATAAACTCCTAGGAGATAGGAAAAGACTTTCCGGGGATAATTCACCGGTCAATCGGGGGTTCAAGGTTGTCTTTGTGGTGAGTTCTAACCAACCTCAGCATCCGGCAAAGGTCGGTAAATCACCCACATTTTTAAATATGACCGTAAACTATTTAAGAGCTTAACAAAGGGTTGGTGTGTGTGACGAGACGAATGGCGGAAAAGTAAAATGCATCCCCTGGTGGGTGTTGTGAGGTCCATAACTCGTTTTATTATTTTCGCCCGGGACATCGAGCACACACAAATGATCCGCCTCGCAACGGGAACACTCCCCCGGGACCAACGGGACATGAAATATAATAGTTGTAGCTGTAATTGGAATATTAATGCTCCACGGGTGATATCTCCGAAGTGATTTAGTGATTGTTTTGGTGGTATAACATTTTATTTTAATTGAACTGAGCGATCCGACGAATGAGACCTTCACCTGATGGTATACACATGTTTTTTTTTTATATAAAAGAACTAGGACTTTGGAAAAAATAGGAAGTTATTGAAATGTTTTCTTTATCAGTTGCTAAACGTCTATTATTGGACTTATGCGTCCTCGAATGGTGGGGGATTTGGATCGTTTCCCTCCACTAATTTCATTAATAATTTCCTAATTTCACTAGTTTATAGCACACTTCAGACGGGAACGCTGTAATATTTGCACAGTGCTATTAGTCGGCTGGAGTAGGAGCTGCGGTGTTGGTTATGTAGACTCCAGCAACAGAGACTCACCACCACTTGAAAGTCAGCGCATCATTCCCTTTTACGCTGATGCAATCAGGTAGTGGAGACTAAAAATGTCGTTGATGATTCTCTAGTGTTGTGTTTGTGTGGGAGATATGAAGCCATTGTTGTTCCGGCGGCGAGGTATCGATGTATCCGCCGGAAGTTGGACCGCGCGACTTTCAAAAGCCGATAAAAGTTCGCAAAGTACCTGTGCACAAGTGTTGCTTCCTCACAGCTCCACCGCCCGGGCCCCACGTCTCCGGCGGCACCTTTATAAAGTCCGACACCAGCAAACTTTTGTTATATCGATAAGAATGAGTTACAAAGAAATATTTACCGTTGGTAACACATTTTGAAGATGTGATTTCGAACTTAGATATAATTTTTGAAACTTACTTTTCCACCGCTATGGCTAGGTATTCAAGTTTAACCTTTACAGCGCGAATCGATAAATCGGCTTTTTTATCTTCTATGTCTATAAGCTCAGCACTAAAATGGTTAACGTTAGTATCTAGGGATTTTGTTTTATTGGTTCCATATTAGTGCTGTGGGTAAGGGTCTTTTGTTTTACTTCTTTTCTTTCTTTTTGTTTTGTATCTTGGGATCTCTTTATGGTCTAAGGTATTTTAGTTTGATTAATGACGAATTTTAAACTACTTTATTGCTCGGCAAACAACATTGGTCGCAGGTCAATATTGTGAATATTAATCAGAGATGGTTTTGTTTGAAATAATTTTACACATTATATTGTATTTAGTGAATATAAGTCACTCGAAATTACGAAATTTTAGATCATTGATATATATAACTGTTCTTTTTTCTTTATCTTTATTCAGAGAATAATTACAATTCATAGACGAATCTCTGCCTCCTTCTTTAACTTACGACGTGTTGTAGAAGGCAGTGTCTTCCCTGTATTGATCACACTTAAATGATTTTGAATAAGTCGTCAAAGTCAAAGTCAACATTTTTATTGAATGTAGGAATAAAAGTTCACTTATTGAACTACAGAAATCTAGCAGCCATTCGCAAAGGAAAGGCCTCAGACCTTAGAAGAATTGGTGCGAGTAACTCAGCGGGCTGAATACAATTTTTTTTCATCAAAATATACATACAAAAAAAATACAACAATTAAATAAAATAGAAGTGTTTGATATTAAAAACCAAAATTACAGAAAAATAAGATCCTGGAGAAGGTTGAAATGTCTTAGAAAGGATAAATATGTATGTATATGTATACACGCGTGTATGTGCATGTGTGTTTTATATGTTACGTTTGTGAAAAAGAGTGTGTAATTATATGAATCGTATGCGTGAGTTCTCTATTGCTATTTTACACTTTCCAACAGTTTCTCAATAGGCTAATAATCTAAATCTTCCAGCCATTCATAAATTATGCCCAAATTGAAACAAAAGTTAATGTATTTTAATTATTTAAAGTTAAAGTATATCCTGTTAAGTTGCAGAATCAAATTCTCTTTTTCGCCATTTAGCATTCACGTTTCCTTTGGTACTATATCTTTCCACTTTCTATTAGGTCTGTCTTTGGGTCTTTAAGCTTGTAAAGACGAGCGAAACATTGTAAAATTGTTGATGATTTCTTGATAGAAATCTACTGCTGGACATAGGCTTGGACTAGTAGGAGGATTTGGGTCGTCACCCACAACACTGGTGTAATGCGGGTCAGAGGAGAGATAAAGCCTCGTGTCTTGAACAGCTTGGTGCAACACGTGCAGGTGAGGTTGGCTTGGGACCCTTGAGTTGTTGAATGGGATCCCTTACATCCCTAATGATAATTTGTTTAGAAATATAAAAATATATAAATCGTCTAACATAGAATGTAAGGGTCTAACTTTTCTTTCAATGAATTTATTTCTTAGAAGTTCACAAAACATATTTGTGTACTGACAATAGCCGCAGCGCAATAGAGTCTTATTAAGTCATTCCTTCTTGGAAAGGGTTCTTTATAGTAAATACGTTTTGTCGAAGGTCCCGGAGCGGACGGATTCCTGCCGGAGGGGGTATTTTTAGGACTTAAGGATTCACGTTACATAATTTGGCAGAACAATCCAGAATTTTCTTATTCATATAAAATATTACCAACAGCCGAATTTCGTAGTGGAGATACAATTAGTAATTAATGTGGTATTATCATATATTTTACTGGTGGTAGATATCTTTTGCCGGAGATCGTCTAGGTAAGTATCATAGTAGCTCCTACTTTTACTACCAAAGAGTACTGTGATAACATTACTATGGTCTGGATTGAAGAGTGTTGTATGCTAGTGAAGTACTGGGGTAATGAGACCCAATACTTTAAGTCTCAAGGCGACGAACGCAATGTGGCGCTGTGTATACTATCAGGTGAATACCTTATTAGTTTCGTCATCCAGTCGAATATAATAAAAAAAATATAAAAGCAACTGATAATTGTGAAATTTAAATATAAATCCGGCATACTACAGCTATACATTGCCTTCATCATCTGATAGACGTTCACTGTTGGACATAGACCTTACCTATAGTAGGGATTTGGCCCGTCTTCCATTATGCTGAGCTAATGAGGGTTGATAGAAAGCCAGAACATCGTTTGTTGATAAGCAGGGTGCACTACGAGCTGGTGAGGTTGGCCTGGAGTGTCTGAGTTTTTGTGTGAGACCCCTTACACACCGATGCTATACAATATGGTATATGGGAAAACTGTTCAGTATTTACAACTTTGTGTTCCTATGTTCTCTAAAGAGGCTTTTCAGTAATTTTTCGGACTTTTAGACAGGAATTTCTTTTTGGCACTTTTTTTTCTGTTCTTTCACTGACAATACAGCGGTGGGAATAATTGGAATCAAACGAACCGTGCTTAACAATGGTTTCTTGGTTAGTATAAAAATTTTAATTACTTTTAATATTTTGTAGGTTAGGTATCAAAATTTTGTAGAAATTGTAATGTTTCTTTTTTGTAAGATAATTCGAAATCAAGAGTAGTTTTGGGTATGCTTAAATATGAAAAATCATCATCAGTTGATAGACGTCCACTGTTATACATAAGACTCCCCGCATAATAGAAGGATTTGGGCCATTTTCCACCACGCTGGCCTAATATTGGTTGGTGAGGGGCCAAAGCCTTATTTGTTGATTAGCAGGGTACCGAAAGCAGGTGAGGTTGGCTTGAGTCCCGTAAGATGTTGTGTGGGACCCCTTACAACCATTTAAAATTAAGTAAATAATTAATTAGTAGTAATTTTTGCTAATAATGTATATTTTAAAATTATTAAATTGATCGGTCAGTAATATTATTGAATAACACCACAGAGTTTCCTGAAACTTAATATAACAAGGGAAAGTTTGAAAGAAACTATCGTTGTCTTAGATGTAGAAGACATTTTGTTAGTGTTTGGTTTATTTGAATGCTGTCAATAACAAGATGTGTAAAATTGAATTTACTGCAAGTTAAGTAAAGGGATAAGGTGAAAGCGTAAATAAATATAGCAGACGAGGGATCCTAAGCCGGGCTAAGCTCCTGTAAGGCGTGTTCGCGCTGGCTGAGCATACCGCGCCGCTGGTGGCCAAAGTCTTTTAATCACCTACAGTTTTCTTTTATACCGGACATTTGAACCCTTTTTTAATTTAAAACCTTATAATATTTGCATTGAAATAACTTTTAGAAGTTCTTACATATGGTTTTGATGTTATGACGGCGGTATGAAGGAGTTAGATGGGTTAACAAAAACTTTACACACAAACTCCTGTGTTACTGGCGGCTGTGGCACGGAGCCATTAAATAAAGTAATAACTACGTGTTGCCTCGAACTTAATCAAAACTTGCACAAGAATACTCTGCCCACCGCTAAATAACAGTTAACCGCTAAACCATCCCCTTGCAGAGTTGTTTGATACGCTAAACTTGCACCCTTAACACGAAACAAATCCAATTCCGATGGTTTATGACGACACTGCGCAAAGAATGTGGAATATCAGCGTAGTTGCTCAATGATTGTTTTTGTTTGGATTTTCAAGCTCATCACTTACTGTCAGGTGAACTATTTAATCGTCTAAATATATAAAACATTATTTGCTTTACGACCAATCAAAATCTGCCTAAAGTCAGCAAATGACAAAGTCTTGTAACGTTGTTTTTTATTCGACGAGGCAACGAGGCGAGCAATGCGTACATCTAGTACGCTAATACCAACCCATAATAACTTAGCGCTACTTAAGATGGTACACAGTACCTCATTGCACTCGTTGCTTTGAAGCATAAGGTGTTAAGTCTTGTTACTCCAGTATTTACATTAGCATACAACACCCTTTAAATCGGAATAGTAATGTTTATATATTACTGTTTAATGTCAGAAAAAAGAACTGCGGTGGCAGTTATTTTTTGTCGCGAGGGAAATCTTTAAAAGATACCCTTCTTCTGAGGGGAAGTCAGGGTTATGTGGGATTTATTCCCACTAAAACCTTCGGGGCTCATTCTTAGTGCATTGCAGGACGCCCCGGGATCTGTTATGAAACTCACCGGTAGGTGGTAACTATCTAAACGGTCTCCAGTAACGGAGGTCTGCTATCAGTGGTTGTTGTTTTGTTAAAACATGCACTGCGATAAATTCACAAGATTTACGATCTTGCAATTTTTTTCCGAGCGGCAAGTTGAAACGTCATAATTTGCGTTATTGGATTTCAAAGTTTGTCCCCCCGATCGTTAGGTCGTTAGGGGAGTTTGTCGGAACTCGGGGAGTTCTGGATGATATATAGGAGCCATTGGCAACAACTTCGGAGATTAAGGCGCCGTTGTGGATGTACATCGTATTAGGTTTAACTTCACTGTAATGTGCTACACGTTTGGACTTTGCTGTGGTTCTATAATATTTATTACTAGTAGTGAATGCAGTTGTGATCTTTCAGTTCTGGCGTGCGGATGCATTATTAAACATACTATCTACAATAATTGCAATAATCATCGTCATCAATGCCTATAATTGAATATAGGCTTCACCTAAAGATCTCCACTTCAATCGGCTCTGCGATATCTGCATTTAGCGGTTTCCTTCATCAGATTGTCAATCTACCTAGTCGAGCAACTTCCAACACTGTGTTTACTAGCACGCGGTCGCCACTCTAGGATCTTATTGCCCCATCCACCGTCATTTCTTTGAGCAATTTACCCGGCCCATTGCCAAATCTAGCAATCCTTAGGCAGTGCAGGTGATCTTACTTCTTCGACGGATTTTTTAATTTCTGATTCGAATCCGCAGAGTTACTTAGCTCATAGCTCTCTCCATTTTTTTTAATCGACGAGGCGAAGAGACGAGCAAGGCGTTTACCTGATGGTAAGTGAGACACCTGCTTATAACAATGCGCTACTGGTTAAAGTAGTATACACAGCACGACATTGGGTTCATCACCTTGAGACGTTAGGTGTTAAATCTCCTTACGCCAGTAATTTCATTAACATACCTTCAAACTGGAACACAGTAACGTTTGCGAATTACTACTTGGTGGTAGAAACTGGAGCTGCGGAGGAAATAGGACCTGCCTAAACGGTCTCTGGCAAAAGAGACCGTTTAGGTGGGTAGGTATCGTCAGTACAGTTTATCATGTAATTAACAATAGTAATAATTAGATACAATAAATTTTTTTTTAGAAGATCGTCAGTTTCTTTATAGATGATTTATTTTAATTATAAATGACAGAAATAACCGTTATTATTGCAATTTACAGCAATTTTACGTATTATTTATTTTATCTTGTGTTATTGATGGTAAAATAAAATTTAATTATGACAATATAACAACTGAGATAAACAATTATAACACAACATAGATAATATCTAATTTCGTTAACAACAAAGTGATGCAGGCGAAGCTGAACGTGTAGCTCCGCGTTGGGCTCAACTTACCAAAACTAGTCCGACAGTCGCTAACTGCAGACTATTTGTCGGACAACTTTCCGCGGGTTTCATTCTCTGCCTCCTGCAGTTTAGATTCAAGATCATTATTAATTTCACCACTCCGAAAACTAATCCTAATGAACAACTGAAACTTAGTTCTTTGATCTAGTTTATTGAGCTACCAGGTGAAAGGGTTTTTAGGTAATACAAATTAAGTACTAATGTAAATGAAAGTGTTGAGAGAACTAACTTTTATTTTACAGGTTCGGTATTTATATAGAACTGTTTCTTTACACAAATATGCATTACTTAAATATTGTAGAATTTTTACTGGTGGTAGGTCTCTCTTAACATTTTTAGCTGGTCGTTGGTCCCAGTTGCCGGAGACCGTCTAGATAGGTACCAACGCATATGCAAACGTTACTGTGTTCCGGTTTAAAGGGTGCTGTATGAAATTACCGGAGTAATGAGATTTAATAACTAATCTCTAAAGGCGATAAACTCTATGTGGTACTGTGTACCATATATCATCTTTATCAGTGCCACGACTAATACTATTTGGCGGTAGTAATAGAAGTTATAGTGGTACCTATGTGGTCTCCGGCAACAAAGACCTACCACCAGTAGATATTATATACATTTTTTATTTTTATTTAATCAGAAAACCAACAGCGTAGATAATATAAAAAAAATTCTATAAATATATTAAGAAGTAAAGCTGATTAGAGGTATATAACTTAATAACATGTTGGTATGCGCAGAAAATACATTAAAATTTTTTTTTGATATTAATTAGTGAAGAACTACACACGAAGAAAGTAAATAGAGAAAAAAAAAGAAGAAAAGTAAATGAAAGTAACTGTGGAAAATCTAACAAAAAGTAAATAGCATTTTGTTTAGTTTATAGTCGTTAGTATATGGTAGCTAGTTGTTTAGTGTTCAGTTTTGACAAGAATAGCTCTAACAATGTATTTTTCGAATGCAGATTTTGTTTTTAAAAAGAATAAATCTGCATCAGCAAATTCTGTATTATACAATCGTTTCATTCTTATCTTGATCTTTTAATCTTATCTTGCATTGTTTAGATTATTTCTCTGTTTCATGTACATCCATTGGTGAAGAGAAGTGCTTCTGATTTCGCGCCCGCTTCCCAAAAACTTTTTTTTTTTTTTTTTTTAAACGGGGGGGAAACGTTTTACGGCCGTACCCCCGGGCCCGGGGGGGGGCCCGGGGGGGGGTGTGGGCCACGGCCGGGGCGGCCCCTCCCCACAAACCCTC
>DWLS01002502.1:0-17938 GCA_018246255.1 Pachliopta kotzebuea | reverse complement strand
TATATATATATATATAAGGAATATGTATGCCGAAATTCTTTAAGCGCTTTAGGGAAAATAAACTAAAATAAACTTCTCCTAAGACTGAATGAGCTCACAACAGACTTATAGTTTCACAATCCTTCTATACATTTTTTGTTAAACAAATATTATTTTCCTTAAGATTTCTGTGATTTTTTTTATTTATTTAAAGTAAATATATAATCTACCATACAAACAGAGCCTTTTAATAATATATAAAAGGGTCTTTAATCTAAAACTGTTGAGTCGCGTCGGAATTATTGCGTTACATATTTGCTAACCACTGCATTGACTTTTAATTGCTATAATTTGATTAGTTTCCTAATTCCATGCAGTTACATACAAATATCTCAACTTTTCTTTTTGGTTTCGGTGAGGAGATCTTCTAGAAGATAATTGAGAGATATCTGGGAGTAGGTTAAGGTTATGTGGTGATTTTTACCCACTAAAACCCTTTCATGGTCGTCCTCAGCGTTTGGAAAGGTCACGGGATCTCCAGGTTCGGAAAAAACAAGGCCTCTGTAATTCTTTACTGGCGAAGTCGTAATAGCCTAGTGGTTTAAATATCGGTTTTCCACTCCCAAGGTACCGAGTTCGAATCCAGCCTCTTCCAATGAATCGTTCAATTCACGTGTCAGTTAATATAACACACAGTGATTTAAGACATTTATCAAATCGAGTGGATATAAACATAAAAATAAACGCTTTACTAGCATAATTTGTCCAGGAGTATATTAACACAACGACTGAAGACCATATCCAGCTGTCGTCTTCCTCAGAATCCTCTTCCTAACCGCTAACGACCCTAGACCCCGTTAAGGTAAGGGAACATTCACCAGTGGGTTGAGAGAGACGCTGGCACTACGACGGTTTCTCTACCGGATCTCTCCTCTCTCTATCTCTCCTCTCCCGACCTCCCTCAGCAGTCTCCTTTTGTACCACAACAGCTTAACAAAAGGAGACTATCGCCCCCACTTACTATATCGCAGCTACTGTTATACAACGCAGTAGTATTCCGACGGGAAGAAATATCCGCGGTGAGGAAAAAAGTGTGAAAATCCATTGGCGATGTCTCCGCTATATTACATTACTTAATATTCAACACTAATATATAACTTGTTCAACACTTGCATATAACTTGTTTTATACATAAATTAACTAACAAACAGTTAATGTTTATAACTATATACAAACATTTTCAAACGAATATCTTACTAACACTTAAAACACGAAGAAACAGCTCCACATTGCGCTTATCCGTGAGACATAGTGTTGAGTCTCGTTACTACAGTAATTTCTCTAGTATATTATCATCATCATCATCATCATCAGACATTCACTGTTGGACATAAGCTTCCCCTAATCCCTGAGGAATTTGGGTTGTCTCCCACCATAAAGTCTCAATGCGGGTTGGTATGGAACTAAAGCCACATATGTTGATTAGCATGAACCACGAGCTAATAAGGTTAGTTTGAGTCCCGTGAGGTGTTGTATGGGACTGATTACACCCCCCATTTATATTAATAGTAAATATATAATAACAACTGTGACACTAACATCAGATAATCAGTCTACAGTAATACGGCTGCTGTACAAAAATCTGTATGAAGATATAGAGGTAAAAGTACGGAGCGCTTAGTCTGAGAGGAGATGCATGAATGAGAGATAAGAATAATTCACAGAGGATAGAAGAGTGAATGAGAATACGAGGAATAAATATAAGATAGAGAGAATAGGAAAAATTAAAAGAAACGTAAACAGAATAGTAAAAACAACGAGAGAAAAATCAAGGCCATAACACACACGGAGGAGAATGCTACAAAATAAAACACGACTGACTTAATATAAAAAGAATGAAAGAATAAAAGAGGGGTAAATAGAGGAAAGATGAAAAGAGAAAAGTGAATTACTTAATTTCATAGCTTGATAAATGATCAAATTTAGTGTTGCTACATTACAAAAAATACTGTTTTAATATAACAAATTTAATTTCCCGTTTTACTCTTAAGTTACTTATAGCGGAGCTGGTGTGACAACACTGAACAATTCATTGGTTCAGGATTCGAAGCCGGTACTTTAGGAAGCTGGCGTTTAAACCATTAAACTATCACGACTCGCAACATTGATATTAAGCAACTTTTTCCATTTACCATACAAATGTTATTGGATATTTTTCATTAGGACGCCTTGACCGTAAGTGGAGAAGGTCGCAGTGATGTAATGGAATTCCGTAACAAAAAAACAATAACTTGAGTGAATAAAGATGCAACTTACTTTTCATCTGACTCTATAAATGAAACATTATGCACATATATTTAAAACAAATGTATATGTTGTTAATAAAAGAGATTCGCGCGTCTTCATAGATCCTTCTGAAGATGTAGATCCCTTGACACAGATACAACAGATATTGTTAAATATTGTCTTATTGATTCATACATAAAACATATATAAATTTTTATCATCATCAGCTGATAGACTTCCATTGGAGATATGACAAATTTGGGCCATCCATCGCTGGCCCAATGCAGGTAAATATGGAGCCAGAGCTTCGTTTCTTGATTAAATAAGATTGGCTCAGATCCTGCGTGTTCTTTAGGAATTTTTACACCCCATAAATTCCAGTATCATAACAAGACGATAATACACTGTACTTTTTATGGGTGTTCTTGTTTATTATACATATCACGAGATCCGAACCAACTTCACCTGATAGCGGTATAGACTGCTAAGGCTCTGCTTCAACGAGATGAAAGTTGCCCAAATCTTTCACTATTGGGGAAGTAAATATCCAGCAGTGTTCGGCTGATGATGATATGTTAGTTTCATACTAAATTCAGGTCTTTTTTTTTGGTAAACCCTGCAAAGGCGACGTTCTTCACCAGAAGATGTATGAAAGAGGATGGAAATTATCGGTATGAATCTAAGCGAGAACTGGAATGAATGACGTAGGCCCTAACACAAAAAAATGGTCATTACACTCAATATACCATCACCAGGAATCTCATCTGGTGGTAAGAGAATGACAAAGTACTAGTACATTCTTCATCACAATATTGAGCTTCTCGCTTTGAGATATTTTTTCATCTCATTAATATTAATACCTTAACTTGATTACTTCAAGTTTTAGCTAATAAAATACTTGTATGTTTTTATAATTTTTATTTACTTATCGTAAAAGCCTGTAAATGTTACTTGCTAATTATTTTCATTTCTTTTAACAGCATCCTGTATAATCTTTTCCATAATTTTTGAAAGTACTTCTTTATTATGCGAAAGTATTATTTCGCTTAGATTTTCTTTACGTATCTTGTTCATCCTTATCTCTATATCTGTCCTATTCCTTGAATACTTTGGACAATCTATAACAAGGTGCGTACTTTCTTCAATGTTAGGATCACAAGCATGATTACTTCAAGTAGTAGACAAGTAAGCGATATTTCAGTATGAACCGGTTCATTAAGCCAGTGTGTCAAGGTCCTAATCTGATTTAAGGTTAACCGGACGAGCTCCTCAAATGGTCTTTATAACACGAAAGTATTATCGTTGGTCACCATAATGTCCATTTCATACAACTATTATTGACAATACCGGGATTATACCTTTGTATACTAATTAACGTACCAGCCGGTGATGATGCGTATATCATTGGCATTGACTCCATCATCAGATAAACTACCTAATGTTTCCTTTGTTATAAAAATATCCAAGCGTAACTAATTTTAGCAATAAAAAAGAAACTGAGAAAATCTTCCCACAAAAAGCTAAATGCGTTCATTATCAAGACTCGATCACTTCGATCATTATTTTTGTTTGTGTCATGATTGTTTTTTTACCTCAAGTTTTAAGTATTTTTTTTTTGAAGATATAAGTATACTTAAAATGACAATTATAGACCGATTTATAATTATAAGTAGTTGCTAAAGCTTTTCGAACTTAGCGTTGTTTACGCTTAAGTAAAATCTAGACTTCAATTCCAAAATAGAAACTATTTATTAAATTTCGCACACCGGTTAATTAAAATTGATTTGATTAATTAAAGCGTCGTTTAAGTTATAAAAATCATCAACTTTATCACTTGTCTTTAATGTTATTGTAAGTGTGAATAAAGTACGGAGAGTAAAGTGATGAAGGAAGTAAAGCTGATACGAGCTTTCAACTCTGGTCTCGTTTTAACTGTAAGAAGAATTCACCAAAACCGTTAAGTTAGAGAAAATTATAACATTACTTTTAACTTTATTATAATTATAATGAACTAAAGAAAATATAAGTATAATTTTAATATGAACGGATGTACGTTTTATTTATATGCATATATTATTTAGCTTTTGTATTCTCGTATGTGATTTATAGTTGACGGTAAGAAAATGAATATTTACAAAGACAATAGAGTTAATTTATTACCGTTGCCGTTTTACACGCTTTATATATCTTCACTTATATATAAGTGTTTTGATGGATTCATTAGTATAGTGTTATTATTAGTTAAGATTTCAGATAATCAAGATCTCTGTGCCGGAGACCGTCTAGGTTAGCAGTTGCTATTTCTACCGCCAAATAGTAATGTTTAAATATTATTAAGTTTAATGAAGGGTGTTGTATGCTAGAGAAATTACTGTGGTAACAACTAACGTATCAAGGCGACGAATGCAATGTGGCGATGTGTTATAAGCAAGTTTATCACTTACCATCAGTTGTAGTTGCTCGTCTCATCGTCTAGTTGAGTAAATTAATATTAAGTAATTATAAAAAGATAGGGGATTGAGTGATATATTAAAAGAAATATATGAAAGTCGGTTTCTATACTTTCTAAAGTAGTATACAAAGGCAATTAGTATCGCAAAACACAGATACATTATGGAACAATACCAATGAAACTGAATGAGTGCGCGTCGGCGCGGGAAGGGAGCCGGAGCGAGCACAGTGAGCACACACTACCCCCCTCACCACCCTCCACTACCCCAGTAAACAATTCATAGAAACAGACACATCGCAATTACAACGGTAATTGTATGGAGGTATGCCGGCGGTGAATTATGCAGGCAATAGACGTCGCGGTTGCGTTATCGCTGAACACAAAACTTGCTTTAAATTGGCAAACTGTGACGCAATTACCGCTGACCCGTTCAACGCTGGATGTACAATATTTTTTTAATAATCACTTCAAATTCTATTTGTTTCTTCAAAGCAACGAAGTAAGGAAGACAGCCACCTTATATAAAATCATAGGGACACAGTGGTGACGTCACACCGTGAGCACGCACTTCACGATCACCAGAACCGTTTACTATTCACTATAACTCATTCGCACGATGGTAACAACTTAAAAGGTGTATTGGATCCCACACAACAACTCACGGACCTCAAACCAACATTATCTGCTCCTGGTGCAGCCAACTAATCTACAAACGAGACTCTAATCTCATAACACAGGGTTAAGAATTTACACACAACACTATATTGCGCTCATCGTCTTAAGACGTATTAAATCTCATCACTCCCCAAACATAACACATCTTTTATTAAACCTAGTAATGCATACTATTTGGTAGTAGGAATAGGAGCTGCGGTGATACCTAGGCAGTCTCCGACAAGAGAACACCAGTATATATTTTCAAGACTCGATCAAAGAATACCTTTCGTAATATAATATTGACGTCTTTCTGTATTTATCACTTCAGATCAATGATCTAAATTCTTTTGCTTAATCAACTGATACTTAGGAAATATTTATATTTTTAGATTGTTCAAAAGTACTTCTCACATTTGTTTAAGCAGCTTCCACCACGTCACATTTTTTTTTGTGTTTCCTTTCATGCTGTGTGTGATGGTCTTTTTGATTCTTTACTTTTATTACTCTCCTTCCTCCACGCCAGGTTCGATGACACAACGTCTCCTATCAATACCCATCGTGCACTTTATGCGATTAAGATAGACTCCTTTATCCAGCGACAGCTAGATATCTCAGATTTAAAGCTTGGAGTACATTGTATTTTGAGCTTTATCCAATGACAACAGAAAAGATTTTCGAGGTAGATCACCTCGTCTCGTGAAGGTTATCAAATGGATACGTTTAAAGAATGAGGCGCGAGGGAATAGCGATTGAAACGGTTACTTTGCCGCTAACTAACAACGTACATGCATCTGTATAAGTAATAGTCTAGTCTTTCGAATAGTTCTGTACTTGAAGACAGATTATTGAAGAGACGAAATCACAGATAACAATGTCATAGTCGAGTAAATAAGGCAAACTGTCAGAGTAGTGTAAGGAGTCCTATACAACAACTCACGGGACTCAAGCCTGAAAACATTTGCTTCCACCAAATCTTCTCACTATTGGGGAGAAGCCTATGTCCAGCAGTGGACATCTATCATGTATGATACACTAATACACAATATTCTGATGTATAAGCAGTGTATGACAAACCAAAAACCACTTAAGACTCTCTTTACAATATTTTCTTTGCAACGTTATTAGAAAATTTAGATTTATTAATAAAAGATAAAAAAACTAATTGTTAGTACTTTTGAAGCTATGAAAAGTTGAATAAATCTGTTACGGGATTGACGTTAAGTTAAAGCAGAGCGACATTGTTGCGCTTAAGTTAAACTCGGAGCTTATGAAGTGTGAGCGGGTGCAGCCGGCCGCGTAACTGTAACCCCGAGGTTATTAACCCACTTGCGATGCAGCTCTAATACGACAAGTGCATATACTTTTTTAACCTGGTATTAACCGGCGCTGCGGTTTCACCAGCCGGCGTGTAACTGCGTTCCAGTTTAATTGGAAAATCCAAGTAGTCTATTGTGAAATTGGTTAAGTAGTTAATTATTCGCAGTTAACTGATAATTGCGAATCCAGAATTGGTTAAAAGTTCGTAAGTAGAAGGCAACAACTTAGAATTAGATATTAAAAATCATGAGCCGAAAGATGTCTATTGCTGGACCCAAGCTTCCCCCAATAGTATGAGGGATTTGGGCCGTCCTCCGCCAGACTGACCCACCCATTGCGGGTTAGTGTGAAGCCAGAGCCTTGTTTGTTGATTAGCAGACTGCACCACAAACAGGTGAGGTTGGCTTGAGTCCCGTGAGTTGTTGTGTGGGATCCCTTTTACCTCTTTAAGAATCATACGTTGCCTAAATTGATCATCTGGAAACACACTTCTAAAACTCGCACTATAATACGAGATTTTTTTTGACTAGTATTAAGTTACTAAAGCAAGACCCTCTACTCCCTAGTTTAAATAGGATTAGTTTTAACCGGATGCCAGTCACGAGGCCCAGGCATTCCGAATCTGCGTGAAAAGTCTGCCGACCGTTCGTAGGTCAACAAACTTGGTGACATTCGATAACTTTAGACAATTTGATAATTAACTGTAAATAATTAAGTTGTCACAGCAACATTGTACAGAATACAAAATCTTTTCGCACATGTTACCAATTAACAGACCCGGCGCAGATATTTTCCTTGTGTAATTGATTCGCAAAGGTCAGAAGCGACTTCGCGCCAGATAAACACAAGTTTAATTGGCTACAGTTAATTTTGGATTGTTTTGATTTACTGGAAATATTTTAGTTTCCAAGCGGCGATAAACTTATTTTATTATTCTTACTACATTCCTTATTTTTGAGGCGAACTCGAGAAATAAACTTAAAGCGCCAGAGCTCACTTGCCAAAGGTTATAGGAAAGTACTACACAACTTCAAAGCGGGCTATATATTAACAAAGCTATTAAGTAATTGGCAACAATTAGAAACTTAATAAATATAAGAGGCCCGACACAACAAACCAGTTTCACTTACTCGTGGTGCAATCTGCTAATCAACAAACGAAGCTCTAGCTCTTTTCCAACTCGTACTGGGCCTGCGTCGAAGGAGATAGCTCAAACCCACTCCTACTCTTGGAGGCGACCTGCGTTTCATTAATATTTTCTTTTAAGTAACGAGTAAATATAATAAAATGGGTGTAAAGGGTCACACAAAACCTCCTAGTGGTGCTAATCAATGAGACTCTAGCTTCTCATCAACCCACATTGGGCCAGAGTGGAGGGAGATAACTCAAATCCCCAGTGTGAAGGGAGACCTATGTCCAACAATAAAAGTCTAGAAGCTGATAATGATGATTATTTTTGCTTAAATAAGCAAGCACCGAACCAAATGCGGCGTATAATTGGGAGGCGATGCGTGGATGAGGATAAAAGATAAGTAGCAAAGGAATGAAAGAGAAAAATTAGTTCGGGAAAAGAAATGGAGAAATAGAAAAGGGAGATACAAAATAACAGAATCTAAAAGATCTTTAACCACAATACGAAATTAATATTCCCTCTTCCTTTTACTAACTAAAGGCTTGATTATTACCTACGTAAATGTATTCGCTTAAAAAGAACTTGCTACACGAACTACATTATTGACATACCAGAAATGCCAACTATTTATATCATGAACACTGTGTATGGTAATTTTTTTATTATACTGAAGAAGACAGTCCGAAGAGCAGATAGCAATCATTAATCTCGTGCACACGGTTTTTTCGGGGTCAGTTTTCACTCTCGATTATGTCGAGAATTCGGGTCAGGACTGGTCAATTGCTTTCGCTCAGCCGTTACTTTTAACTTTTACTATATAATATAATAGAAATGTTAATTACAATGATAATATGTACGCAAAGTACAAAAACAGAAGCAAATTTCAAGTATAACACTCGCTGATTCCTTCTTTTCGCATTTCTGCTCTGTCACCATTACATCTGCTTCTACTTGTTGTTTTGCTTTTAATATTGAACTAGTTGCTCCTATCAAATGTTTATGATTAAATACAAAACAAATATGTTCAGTCAGCACTAGATCATCACCTATTATTACTAATTTTAACATTTATCAGTACGTTACACGTGAATACTATCTGATATAATAATACTAATCCATAACCCAATTTATCAGCGTCTATGATTATCGATAACATTATGAATTCAATTTGTATACACTTATGAGTAATGGATTTGAAGGAAAAATTTTTTTTTGACGAAACGTGGAAGGTGTTCACCTGATGATAAGTGATCACAGAAACTGGAAATGGTTTGATGATATTGATGGGAAACTTAACAGTTAAATGCCGGGTCGGGGACAAGTTTTTAATTCAATCAATCTACTAGATAAAGGGAAGGCGGAAGTAAGATATTTTTTTTTATTCGACGAGGCGATGAGACGAGTTTAGTTGTTCACCAAATGATAAGTGATACGCTTCCTCATAATACAGCGCTGGTTGAGATAATATATATAGCACATTGCGCTAGTCGCTTTGAGATGTAGGTGTTAAATCTCGTTAAACACGATCAGTTCATTAAACAAGGTCTCCAGCAAAAGAGACCTACCAGCAGTGAATACGTCAAAAAGTTTAATTTGGAAAAATCAAAAACCTATTTCTAAGCATACCTTTTGAATATGACCTAACCACTAATGATGAGTGATGACGAAAGTTGCTGCATATTTACGGAATTCTGTAGAAATATAGGGAGAGTAACAAAGCAGAATTAACAGGTCTATAAAATTTTAATTCAAAAGTAAATAAAACGGAAAGAGAAATAGTGAAGAGAAGATAATAAATGGAGAATAAATTGTATGAAAATTATGTAATTGTAATGAAACATGACGAAAACTGAAAAGAAAAAAATGTAATAGATGTAAAGTAAAGATGCGGCGAATTTGGTATGAAAGGCGATAACTGAAAGGTGAGAAAGGACATGTAGCAAGAGATTGAAAGATAGAAAAAATGTAGTATGGAAGAAGAGAAAAGGATAAATAGGTATAAAACAAAACGAAAATAATAGACCTTTACCCAAAAAATGAAACGGACCTTACAAATAAATAAAAATAAACAACAGTCTTAATGTAACTCCTACAAGAGGTATACCTTCACTGTGCACAACGGAAGTGTTATTAAATTCCAGTCACAATTGCAGTATAAAAACACGAATACCTTGTACTGATTGTCCAATTAATTGCATCTGTATCAATTGCAGTAAAGTTATCACAATTTTTTTTGTCAATTAAACTGCTAATTATTTAATTACGTTCATTAATAACAAACCTATCAGATATCGATCGAATTATAAATTGTTTTTTGTAATACACCGACTGTTTGTACAGTTCATGATCATTATGTTACCAATACATAATTACTGATTTTATGTTCGTTTTATAGCTGCTCTTATATATATTAAGTTGCCGTTTTGTAAGTACTTTTGTTTTAATTTTTTTCATTTGATAATCGAAATAATCACTCATATAATCACTGGAAGGCTTTTTAGATTTTGTTAACAAATGCAGTTTATGGTCCTACTAACTTGAACGGCTTACCGCGATCTTTTCCAGATTATCTTTGAGTGTTTTTCTTTTAATTTCTCTAACCAACAATTGTTTATGCTTATACAAACCTATAACATACATATACTGCCGATATATAATTGTATATTCGTAACAATCACATACAGGTTAGTTCCACATACATATTGTATGTTACTCTCTGTTCGGTAAGTTCATTACCTTAAGTAAATATGTAATATATATTTAAAAACATAGTGAAATGAAAAGAGAATGTAAAATATGATCTATTAATACCAGAACTAGCACTTTTTCTCTCTCTTTAACCTTTTTTTTCGGATCTGGACTTTGCTTGCAAAATAACAAAAACTAGTAATGTGAGCAATAAGTGTATTGATAATAAACAAATATATACTACATCCCGTGTATATTTTAACCCATACTATTTCTTCTTGAAATATATAAGTAGATTCCTATTATTAATTCAATTAAGTTTAGATCTAATCAGAAGAAAAATAGTATTAAGAGTATGATATATTAAATTAAGACATGGTATTAGTGTTATTTTTGTCCTACTCACTGTATTAGGAAAAAACAATTTTAGCTATACTCTTTGTGTATATGTGAACATATAAAACTAAAACATATAAATAATTATTAAGAAGTTTTGTAGAAGTTGAAGTTGGCACATAGAATTTTATCAATTCTATGTGCCAACTTAATAGTTCATTGTTATACTGAAACTAGTAGTGGCCCTTTGCATTCGCAACTAAAGGTTTTATTTCTACAAAATGTTTAATATGAGAATAATCATCATTAAAAAAGTGTCTGTTAATTAATTCGGCATAGCGACATCCTATTCAGCACGGACACATGACAAGAAAAGGAAGATATTAGTAGGATATTGTAAGCGAGAGCTTATAACAGGGCGTTTAAGTAACACAATCGAGCAATCGTTATATCTGTAACCTGAACCTTTATTAAAAAAACCAGTAATCCCATTGGTGTTCAGCAGACCAGACGTGGGTAGCGGTACTGCTTCCCCTCATTCCCCCCCTCCTCTCCCCTTACAACTGCGTGTAATTACACACAATTAAAACAGTTACTTATCATCTCTCTCTCGTAATTACCGTCATCTTTTTGTGATCATTACAATCTGCAGCAATTATAATAAAGAAGATTTTTTTAATGCCAATTATTCCCAATTACAAATGGTACCTATAATCGATAATAATTAAGGAGGTGAAGATATGGAATTTACTAAACCTAACTTAATGTTGGTCCTACAGAGAGTGTACTTATCCGGCGGTGAGTTTTCATTTAACTTGTTTTGGCTATGCGTTGCGAAGACCAAATATATGGAGTGTAACGTCACCACCCCTTGCACTGAACCAATAGTAGTTTATGTTCAGGAGGTCCAACAGTGTGACGAGTACAAATACTTGGGTAACGTGATAGACAAGTCCGGTAACCTTCAACACCATGTATCCGGTGGTTGGCTCAACTGGCGCGAGCTTACTGGACTTACTTGTGATGCCAAGCTACCTATTAAACTTAAGGGACTAGTTTATAGGTCTGTGATAAGACCAGTATTCATCTATAGTAGCAAGAGCTGGACAGTAACAAAAAAGCATGTTCATTCCATTCACACGACTGTGATAAAAATGTTAAGGTAGATGTGCGGAGTCATGAGGCTCGATAAGATCCGAGTATGTCCGCGGTAGCCTTGGAGTACGCAATATTGCCGACAAACTACAAGAAAGCCGGCTGCTGTGGTATGGTTATGTAAAGAGGAGAACCACCTGAATATATAGGCAATAAAACGCATAAAAAGCGTAGAGCAAGACCGAGGTAGCGCTGGCTGAGTGTAAAAGACATGGAAAGTTGCGATCTCAAAACTAACGACGTCCGGGACAGAGTGAAGCGGAGCGAACAAAGTAGGAAAGTAGACCCCCTCAAAAAACGGGACAAATGCTAAGAAGAAGATCTAATTACCCTGACGAGTCTGCTAACCTCTCATTCCGAAGCTACTAGGTTGGAATCCGGCCTGCACCAATGAATTATCCAATTTACGTACAGTTAGTATAATACCAATTAATATCACGTGCTTTAAATCATGTATCAAATCGCGAGGATTAAAAACCTTAAAAGAAGATTCCAACCATCTTCGCCTGTGCCGGAAGCTCTGGAAGGTAAAAAGCTGCAGGTAAACAATAACGACGGTGTCAAGACATCCGATAGCTACGACTGCTGCAAAAGGGTTAATCAAACAATCGCGATAAACCCTTTAAGTTTAGTTTTATTATTCTTGAACACATACTTGAACTATATATTTTTTATACAACAAAGCCGACAATAGCTTACTTCCTGTCCAATACCAAAGGCATCACTGGCCCTTCGCCGACTTCGGTAGTATCTTATCACTCCAAAAATATTATACTATAGATATATTGATACTTTAAAAAATATATTTCAAAGAAATACTTTTTGGACGTCAATTAATTAGAGTCTACTGCCGCTTACAAATATTCTACTGTTAAGAAAAACGGCGAAAGAAACTTTGTAGTAATAGGAAATCATTATTCTATCTATATATATATATAGAAATAACTCTGTATATGTATGAATTGTAAATAGGATAAACAGAAGATATATTTATTACCTCAAAAACTGGAAATAGTTTGATGATGTTGATGAACTTAACAGTTAAATGTCGGGTCGGGGTCAAATTTTTAATTCAATCAATCTACTAGATAAAGGGAAGGCGGAAGTAGGATATATATTTTTTGACGAGGCTACGACACGAATTAGTCGTTCACTTAATGGTAAGTGATATACTTGTACATAACATAACGCTGGTTTAAGACAGAAGGTGTTTTATTTCTCCAGTAATTTTACTAGCATACAGCAGCCTTCATTAAACAGTACTATATGTAATTGCATTGGGAGCTGCGGTAATATAGACTGTCTCCGGCAACGGTAACTTAACGGTAAGGTTTAGTAAATCACGGATTTAGTAATGTGAATATTGCGTTAATACAGTATTGGTAAGAATATCACACAAATATAACGAATAATTTGTATATATATATTTGTAAACATCATATAAAGGTTAAGATTATGACAGTTGATGAGATGTGGTACAAAATATATATTAGACGGATGTCGAATATTGGAACTGTATACCGTCTTTTTTGAGTTTAAGTTCTTTATAACGAGAAGCTAAGCTTTTGGATAATTTTGATGTTCAGTCAAAAATGAACTGAGGGTGTTGGATGGTAGTGTTGAGGTGGTCGCTGTGGTCGCGGTGGTCGCCGAGCGTGTCTGTGGGAGCGCGCGGACAATGAAGCTTGGAATGTGATACAGTGCGAGAGGTGCGAAAGAGATAGCCGCGAGATGAGAGGGACAGAGCACTGCTCACGAACCGCACTTCCGCCGAATGAAAAGGGGGATCGGACGGTCGCCGACGGTCGTCAAACAACAACCGAAACAATCAAATATTCGATCCGTGAACTGATCAAGTAAAGACGAAATCAAACTAGACTACACAAACTTGTATTACTTAACTTTATTACTTAACCGATACATCAATATATACTTACACACACATATGCTCATAGATCAGACAATGATAAGTCTATTTCACTCAAAATATTACTGTTGTATTGAATAATAATCATATTATGATAACTTTTCTTTTGATAATATTGCGTTTAGTGATTTTATTTAGATCTGAACAAAATCATATTTGTCATAATCTGATCTATGGCCACAGATATATATATATATATAACTTTATAATATTTAACCTAAATTCCTTCACTACTGAGACAGGATTATGTTTTATAATAATAATCGTTTATTCCTTTAACCTATTACTGTATGTCAGTTAAAAAGAGAAAGATGATATTGATTAACCGTTTCTCCCAATTTTTTTACTACGTGGTGAAGAGTTATGATGGTATACACATCACCTCATTCCACTCGTCACCTGGAAACATACTGTCAAGTCTAATTACCCCAGTAATTTCTCTAGCATACATCATTATTACTATTTATCGTTAGAAATAAGAGCTGCTGTACTTTACCTAGACGGCCTCCAACTGAGAACTGCCATTAATAAATTATATAATTTCTATTGGTCAAATTCGTGCAATAACCTTGCTCCACGCCCACGCCCTCGCCCACGCGTGAACTATAAAACACATTACGTAAATGTTACCTTTTACTCATAACGTGTAGCTGCAAATTAATTGAAACATGTTAACGTACCATATACGGGAGTAACGAAAGCCTAGTGATTTGAACGCTCGCTTTAAACTCCTAAGGTACCGGGTTCAAATCCTGAACCGATGAATTGTTCAAATTATATGCAGTTAGTATAACATCAACTAATATCACGTGTTTTAAGACATGTATCAAATAACGTGGCTATAAAGTCATAAAATATGCTTTAAGACATATATCAAATTGTGTGGCTATAAACATTAAAGTACCATACACATTTGCTTACTATGTATAAGTGAGATACTTATTTGGAATTTTCTTTTAAATGTGACGTCATCATTGACCTCGTACTATTTCAAGAATAGTTTAGCGGAAACAAGAGCAATCACTTCCCTTACTCATTTGATTCGCTGCTTAATTATTTAATTTCGCTGCTCAATTACTATCCAACTGATGTTTTTATTTAAAGCAAAATAAACTTAAGTTAAATCGCCAATTCCTATTCCTACCGCCAAGTAGTGATGTGCTAACTTTACTGTGTTTACTTAAGAGTGATGTAGGCTAGTGAAGTTACTGGGGTGACGAGACTTAACACATTACGTCTCAAAGCTATGCCCAATGTGGTGATGTGTGCTATCTTAACCATTACTTTGTTATGGATAGGCGAATCACTTACTATTAAGTGAGCACTTTATTCATCTGATCGTGACATACAAAATATTGAAGGAAACAATTATTAATAAGTATCATTTCTCTCACATTTCCTCTTTGATATATAGTGATTTCTTATAAGACATGACCCTGTTTTCACAGTGTGTGAGATTTGGGCCATCTATCACCATGCTGGCCCAATGCGAGTTAGTGGAGAGCGAGAGTCTTATTTGTTGATTACCGTACTACGAACTTGGGTACTGTAAGTTATTGTGGGATTCATTACATCCCAAATACAAATTAATTAAAGCAAATTTAATTGTACGTACCTTCCTATAAAAGTATCTTTGAAAAGTATACTCAATGAATAGAAAGCCTTATTCCACCACCGACCTGATGTGCCTGTATCAACACATCAGACCCTCGCGAGTGAACTCCAACTTAAGATTAATATAAACAAGTTATTAACTTAACCGAGATTTAAATTTATCACCAAACAAAACTCTTTAAACAGCTAACAGTGTCTTTTTGAATTTTACTTATATTAATATATTTGACAGTTGTTTTGTGATAAAATATGAACTCAAAGTTCAAAAAGTTCACTTAACAACGAGTGATCACTGAAAACGGTAAATCTCTGGACAGTTATAAAGATATAAAATCTATACTTAACACGACACATGAGAAATCCATTTTTTTCTTTTGTTGCCGGGAATGTGTTTAAAAGATACCTTACTTCTGGGGGCAAATCAGGGGTTATATAGAATTTATACCCACTATACCCCCTCCTGGTCATCCTCAAAACATTGAGGAAGGTCAAGGGATCTCCTTTGGAACTCACCTGTAACATGAGAGATACTTACGAACTATAAGTTATTGTATATCCTAAGGAGACGTATATTAAATAGTTGGTACTTTTCGGTGCTTAAAAGGTGGTTAAAAGGACTTTATTACGAGATGAGGGAAAAAGCTATGATAAAAACGTAACTACAAATACTTTTATAGTTTAAATAAGCTACAAGTATGCAAAAACTGTGGAATGAAAGAGTACAAGTAAGGGAAAAGAAATAGTGAAACAGAAAAATAAAGAATCAAATAGACTCTTACCCACAACACGAAGGAGAACGCATAAAAAATAATCTACAGGCTTCATAATACAGTATAATGTATATTTAAATATTCAACACCACAATACAATTGTGAAGGTCACGAAATGTTAAAAAAAAAACTCGAATACCATCGCAAATTTGTTATGATCTCTAGTTACTGGTGGTTGGTCTCTATTACCGAATAATGTCTAGATATGTACCGCAGATTCTATTTCTACCACCATATATTAATATGCAGACATTACTGTGTTTATTGAAGAGTTTGCTAGTGAAATTACTGCGGTAACGAGACTTAACACTTTACTCCTCAAGGCGGTACGCAATGTGGTGTGTACCATCTTAACGCTTTCATGATAGCCTATTGGTTTGAACGCTGGTTCTTCACCTCGAAAATTCCTAGTTCGAATCTGGTCTGCACTAATGGATTGTTCAAATTATATGCAGTTATTATAACACCTAATATCACGTGTTTTAACACACATATCAAATAACGTGGCTATAAAGTTATAAAATAAACTGGCTCCGTGTTATTGACGTATCACTTATGTGAATATCTTGTTCGTATCGTCGCTTTGCAAAATAAAAAAAAAACTCTCAAAAATATGTTAAGTGTGAAAAAAATCGTCATTAAAAACAGTTTAGTAAAAAAAAGTGACACTGTACAAAAACAGGAAGACGACATCTCATTATCTGTAATGAGATTCCGAAACAGTATTGAAATTACTGTGACCACTAATTCTGAGCGATGTGATCGCCCCTGATCCTTGATCTTCACGACGGTCATTATTCATTATATTATTTTTTCTTATCTTGAAACTTGTAGTGAGATAACCGCACCAATTAAAGTTAGCGTCGGACCACACTAGCTGGTAACGGAGACTGTTACCGACACGGAGAACAGTTGCTACCCAAATCACAATCAAAAAAATATCTCATTATTTACCACAATGCGCTCGTCACCTTGAGATATGTGTTAAATCTCACTACCGCAGTAATTTCAATAGCCTACAGCACCATTATTTATAGTAATGTTTGAATATTACTATTTGGCGGTATAAATAGGAGCTGCGGTACCTACATAGACAGTAGAAACAGAGACCTGCGCAGTAATTCTTCAAAAAATCCTAAAATGTTAGTAGTTAATGTTCTAACAATCTCATCTTCAATCCCTTCATATCTTTACAAGGTTCCAATATTTATGATTAACTAACACAAAAACTATAATTACTTCCAAGTTAATATCATCTACATTCTAACATCCAGGTCTTTAACGAATTCTAACAAATATACTCTCTCTCTCTATCTTACTACTCATAAATAATTTCCATTACCAAGGGTTCATTAATTTTATAATCATAAATATTATCAAATTTTATCCTCTTCCTTTGCGTCACACAGAATAAATTATTAATTATAATTAATACTAATTAGTGTTAGTTATTAAATGAAATTCTGGCAAAGTTATGTATTAAATTTACTAAGCACTTAGAAATATAACTTGGTATATATATACTACAGCGATATACATACGTGTAATGTATATACCATAAAGTGATAAACAACTTTTACAGTCATAACGCCGCTTATCAGGTTATATTTTAATGATCTTTTGAC
>DWLS01002501.1:0-17942 GCA_018246255.1 Pachliopta kotzebuea | reverse complement strand
AAACTAACGCCTAGTGCCTCACCCCTACTCTCAACCGCCTGCGCCCAACGGTGAGTTAGTAAAGCCAGAAGATCACCAGCCGATCGGCCTGTGAATATCATCCTAACTATCGCCACGTTATGGACAAGCGTATCATTTAACATCAGGTGAACGTCCCGCTTATCGATTGTGTTAATAATCAAGGTTAATACGAATTATGAGGAGTTCTTTTTTACAGGTGATAAAACTGAAAAAGTGATGATACAGTGCAGCGGCATCCGTGAAATCACGTTTGCGGGACAATTTATGTCCTGAACGTGACGGAGAGCGTGTTCGCGGTGGCTGGGCGATTTATCAACGGCACCGCGGAGTCTGAAGTTAACAAAAATTACCTGCTAAATAGCGAGAATCAATTTATAAGCTGAAATACAAACAAAATTACGGAAGGAAGTAGACAGAAATTAATTTTTCCTGAAGTTGCCATGTTGCAACAGGTAAAATAAACGCTGATCTAACTAACGGTGTTTCTCTCACTGTCAATTTTGCTATATATATATAGCATTATGTCCGCCTTTTTGTTTACTGTGTCTCTCATGTACATAATGTTTTTCCTTTTTGTTGTAATTATACAAATAAAGTGTAAATAAATAAATAAATATATATTCACACGGTACAGTATTCAAATTTTGGTCAACTTCCGGTTGGTAGACCAGAACCGGAAGTATATAAAAAAGGAATCCTTTTACTTTAATAAACATATCAAAAATATGCACCATTATTAGTTAATTTTGATCTCACATCCGGTTGACTGGTTATACCGAAAGTATATATAAATAGTAATTTTTATACGAGGAACATGTTTGTATAAGAATAATGTCAAAAATGTGAACAATTATGGAACTTAGTGATTTTCGGCATCAGTTCCGGTTGATCGACCGGAACCGGATATGGCTAAGAACCATCTCTGTACCCACCTCAATATTAATGCCAAGTTTTATTTTGGTAGGCCTTACTGTTTCACCACAACGAAATTTGGACACACACACTTAACTAAATCATAGTTAATGCAAAATTTACAACTAATGGTACAAAAAAAATATTGGTAATTTAATACAAATGATCTGTATATAGTAGTGGACATTTATCTGCTAATGATGATGGTGATATAATTATTAACAATCCTCTCATTCGAAATGCTTCACAGCAGCACTGGTCACCGCAGAATTGAGCTGATGTCCTGAAGTGGGAATCATTACGGAGTACCTATCAATTAAATATCACAGTTCGATATATACATGACTTGTATCTTGAAATCTTTTTACTGATGGTAGGTTTCTGTTGCTGGAGACCGTCTTAGTACCACTGCAGCTACTATTGCAGCCGGCAACATTACTGTAATCCAATTTGAAGGGTATGTAAGTGAAATTACTGAGGAAATAAGTCAACACCTTATATTTCAAAGTGACGAGCGTAATGTTGTGCTGCGTTTTTTACCATTTTACTCAGAGTCACGTTGTTATGGTCAAGTTAACTTATCATTAAGTGAACACTTTGCTCTTTTTGTTGCCTTGTCAAATAAAAAAAATCTTCTAGTAGTATGATTGATGTTTGATTTAATTTTATTGATAATGCTATGCTAAACCGATGGTTTTTTATAAGCATCTTCTTTATTGAAATTGGTATGTTTTTCAAATTCAATAGCTTCTCGAATTATCCTTGGTGTTGTAAATATATATATTTTGTATTAATGTTGCCATAGTCATCAGTTTAAATCATTTGTAACTGATGTCCAGGCTCTGTGCGATATTTACGTATCCGTTATCAAACGGGTCCATCTGATAGCGCAGCGCTGCGTCACGCCCTGGACAGCGCTGTATTTAATCACGCCGCCCGACACGTCGTCTGTCACGAGTGACGTATTTGTAATTAGTCTAAACGAGAGGGACGTACACCTGATTGTAAGTGATACGCCTTTAATAATGTGCCGCTAGTTGCGATGATGTAAACTGATCAAAATCAATCGTGATTTCCTCACAATTCCCAACTTTCATTGGTTAGAATTATAGTACCTATTTCTATTAGGTTTCTTCAAAAAGTTTATGGGATATTAATAAAAAAAAAGTGACAGTCTATTCCGATCATTCTCAAAAACAATTTATGATGAAACTTTAAGAAATGTTTAGGTTAAAGATTTTATATTTTATTTTTGAAGAGGACGAGACGAACAAGGCGTTCACCTCATAGTATATGATACACTTGCCCATAAAGCAGCTCTGATTAAAATTGTATACACAGCACCACATTGCGCTCATGGTATAAGACATTAGGTGTTGTCTCGTTACCTCAGTAATCTTACTAGCTTACAGAACCCTTCAAACCGGAACACAGTAATGTTTGCACATTATTATTTGGCGGTAGGAAGAAGAGCTGCGGCGGTACCTACCAGTAGTCGTGCCTGTAATAAAGGAAATAATCTAAAGATAATCTACATTCGGAATGTGAGGCGGAGGAAGTGAATTATAAGGGTCCCGGAGCTCTGCTATGTGATCCAGAATCTTATAAATATATACTCCCGGCTATTATACAGGAATGAACTGTCACATATGTAAGGGGGCATGACAGGTGGAAAAATTTAAATAAGGCCCAGTAAGCTGGGACCCAGCTTCCCCTTCGCCCTCGCCGACTGTAATAAATTGCAGGAGAAAAATATTTATACGACGCACCCCTAAGTTTAATTTTTACTACGCCATAAATATGAAATTATAAAAACCTTTTTTGATATTAAATATTTATTAGACAAAAATGAAATATATGTAAACAAAACATTTCAGTATTTTTCATATTTATTACTTGACTAAGGTTTATCTAACCACATTATCATTTTGTTTATAGGATGAAACTAGAAAGTCGTTCACCTGATGGTAAGCGATACGCTTGCTGTAACAACGTGGCAGTGATTAATATGGTATACACAACACCACATTGCACTCATGGTATAAGACAAGTTGTTAAGCCTCCTTACTTCTATAATTTCACTATCATACAGCATTCTTCAGACCGGAATACGATAACGTTTACACATCACTTACCTAGACGGTATCGGAGACCTACCGCCAGTAAATGTTTCTTGTTATTGAAATATAAAACAAATTAATTATATTCGGTAACATATCGGATTCGCTCATGTTAACTCATACGAAACTGATGCTGCAATGCTTCCCTCAACGCTGAGCTCCGCCAGGATTCAGAGAATTTCGGTGAACATTCTGACTTATGAAAATCCCTTTGTTGCAAGGCACGGGGCGTGAAAATCTGCATACCCGCGAACACGTCGGAGCTCGTTCCACTTAACCTAGTTCCGAGCTGAAATTAAAATATTTTTAATGTTTCATACCATCTGTAATCCGAAGAATCAGTTGTGATGAATTTCGGTTTTTTTTATTCGACGAGTCGAGCAAAGCGTTCAACTGATAGTAAGTGATACATTTGCCCATAACATGACGCTGGTTAAGATGGTATACACAGTACTACATTGTGTTCGTTGTTAGACATAATATGCTGTCTCGTTATCCTAGTAATTCCACTAGTATACAGCACACCCTTAAAATCGGAACGACGTAATGATCACATAGTACCGTTTGTCGATTGTAATAGGAGCTGCGGTAATAACTATTTAGACGGTCTCAAAAGACCAAAAAGGAAGAGACCTACTACCAGTACAAAGTTTCAGTGGGTCCAGAGTAATAAGAAATATGTCACTGTGTTCTGGTTGGAAATGTGTGTATGCTAGTGAAATTACTGGGGTAACGAGAATTAACAATGCGTATGAAGGCGACGAGAATTTAGCTCTACAGTAATGATGATATTTTGTGCAGAATCAATTTATTCATATCTAAAACAATTTAATGTTTAAAGTTTGAATAATTGAAGAATTTAAGGTCAACAGTCAAGTGGCAGTTGGAGACAAATTTTACCAACTGGACCGATCAAATGAAAGACTCATTTACCAAATTTTATACAATTGCAAAAGACGAGTAAGAGAGAAATTGGTAGAGGCAGATAATCAGTTACAGATTTTTTTTTATTCGACGTGACGATGGCACGAGCAAGGTAAAACAACCTGATGGTAAATGATAAGCCTGTCCAAAACTCAGCGCGATATTGTGAAGATAAGGTGTTAAGTCTTGTTACCCCAGTAATTTCACTAGCATACAACCCCGTTTAAGTCGGGACACAGCAGTGTTTGCATATTTCTATCTGGCCGTATAAATAGGAATTGCGCCGGTGCCTAGCTAGACGTTCTCTTGTAACGAAGACCTAGCAACACTGAATTCAGATGCAAGTCTAACGCTGACTGCGATCTATAACTGTGGCTTGATCCTTAATAGATAATATAATTTATATAAAACAATTATCCCTACATAAATTTTATTCGGCCATTTTATATAGCTGAAGCGTTCACGAAAATTGCTTCAATTTCCCAACGAAAATAATTTCCTTTTGACTACCAGCGGCCGACGCGGACCAATAAATACTACATCCCGGGGAATAAGTATCTCTAGTGACACATTGAGAAGAAAAATCACTATTAGTTTGTAACGGCTGGAGAGTAATGGATGTCAGGATTGCAGGGTTGTTAAAATATCGTATTACTATATAGATTTAATCAATGTTTCCCAAGGTACTACAAGGAAGCAATTCCTTCCACAATTTAGGGGGCAATATGAAACATTTTAAAAACAAATTATATATTACAATATATAGCATTTTTCTGTTTTTTGATGCATTCGATAAAAATCACAATGTCCGAGGAAAACATAGAAAACCTGTTTTTATCAAAAGTGGGACACAGGATTAAGAAGGTTGGGAAAAACTGGATTAAATTGAAATTAGAAGGATATACTGGTGATAAGTCTCTTTTGCCAGAGACAAACATTACTGTGTTCCAGTTTGAAGGGTGCTGTATGCTAACAAAATTACTGGAGTAACGAGATTTAACACCTTGTGTCTCAAGGCGACGAGCACATGTGATGCTGTGTATACCATGTTAACCAGCGCTGCGTTGTTATAGGCAAGGGTATAACTTACTATTAGGTGAACGCCTTGCTTGTTTCGTCTCGTCGAATAAAAAAAAGGTTTACAAGTAACACTAACGTAGTGTGAATTTCAGTCTAATTTTAACATCAAGCGAATTTTAGTTCTTTTTATTTAATGCAAAGATATTCTATATCCTCAGTGCATTGCAGAAGTTCCCGCGGTCTCCTTCAGGTATCTACCGGTACTGCTCCTAAGTACATCCCAGGGAGAGCTGTTACCCTCCCCAGTACCTACAGTGTGCTATGAGAAAATACGAGTCCAATTCGTACTTGTCGTCAGCCTCGAGCTCACTTAATGGACAGTGAGGGCCCTAAAATCCCGCGAACCCCGAAGCACTTATAGTCGCCTTCTACTATAGGTAGGGTTTACATTAGTCCCTCCTATTCTTATTAGCCCGAGACTACAGGGTAGTACCTAGTTCGCAAAATTATAAAAATACCAAGTATCAAAACCTGGTCGTGAAAATAAGTCTCCTCTCTAATAGATTCAACAACGTCATCATATTCTATACACGCGGTGTACGAGGCTGTTGGGAGTCCTTCGCCGTAATACAACGATCCCTCGGAGACATCGTTTGAAGGACCTGTTATGATTACATTACATGATAATAAAAATTAAAGAGAAAATTGGTGAATCAAAACTCCAAAACAACTGCGACTTCAATTTTTAATCTCTAATTTTATGTGTTTTAGTTATTACGAGGAATTCTATTTCTTTATTTTTATATTTTGTATATATATTCAATTATCAGCCAGACAAAAAGCTTTGGAAACAGCTTCTAGTATAATATTTCTTATGAATAGAAATAAAAGCTGTCAATTTGACATTACAAACAGACACCACAAGTATATTTGTTTGTACAGATAATAATAGTGTAATAAAATCATCAGTATTTCATGCTAAATCTCTTTGAAAGTCCCGGGAGAAACACCAGAGTATATAGAGGTATTCTTCCCGCCCTACGTTGATGTACTGGTTCAATTTTACATCAATGTGATGTATTCTTCGGACGAAGAGATATTGACGAGAACTACGAGTTCGTTGTCGTTGTCGATGATTGCAATATGAGCTTGGTAGCTAGCCAAGTGGGTTCAGAAAACCAAACTGATATAGGAAACAGCAAAATAACCAGTAATTAACAGTATGTTCATTCATCTAATCATATGATATATCACTTTATATGATTTGGCATGGCAATATTACTCACTCAAATCCAATTAAGTTCTGTGCCAAGTCATAAAGTGTACTGCCTCGGTAACTTATAGTCATCTCTCAATCTAGTTTTGTTCTCAATCAGACAAATACAGGAATTACAATTAACAAATTCATTTTGTAGTCTCACACAACACTTCACAGTGCCCAAAGCAACCTCACTTGCTCGTGGTACATCCTAGTAATCAACAAAGAAGATTCTGGTTCCCCACTAATTCGCATTGAGCCAGCGTGATAGAAGGCGGCCCAAATCGCTCCAGTTTTGGGGGATGCCTTTGTTCAGCAGTGGACGTCTATCCGTTAATGAACCGACTCATAAAGATGAAGACTTTCCAGTTCTTTATTAATTTCATTAAAAATGTCAGGCTTAGTTAAATGTAGTAGTTACCAATTAGCGCCTGTTGCTGCAGCGCGTTGTAGTGTACAAACATTACTGTTCTTGTTGAAACTTGTTTATATATAAATAAACAACAATTTTTGTTTATAGATATTATATAAATCTAGAGATTATATAAATCTAGATTTTAATCAAAAAAAATTTTACATGTACAACATGGAGTAAAATTTTAAAACTATGGTCGGAAATTGGATATAAAAGCTAAAAACGCTTGTCTTGAAGCGCCATTTAAAATCTATGGAATCTTTCATCATTTTGACTTGTACATATTCTCATACATTAACTGCTTTCGTGATGCGGCAACGGCTGAACTCTTGCTTTGGAGGTTAAAGTCATTGGTTTGTATAAGGGTGCATGTGGTTGATTTTAGGCAGCTGCCCACATATTATAATATCTACTGCATGGAGCATTTTAGACGAGCACTTTCCACAATCATCGGTTTTATGTCCACTTAACACCAAGTGAAGTTGATGCTAGATTGTAGTATTATCAATTCAAGTTTTCTTTTTATTCTATAAATGCTATCGTACTGCTAAAATCTTGAACTTAGCAAGAGGAGTTATCCAAATCCTCAAACTCATATGGTAAATAGACCCTAAATTGGGAAACTAATCACAATTACAGAACGTCTCCTTGTGGTCGAGGTTTAACATTTAAATTAGGGTCCGTTCGGAGTTATTTCGTCATGATGTGGCACTCCTCGTACCTCCTCAACCATTTCCTGCCGTTCTCTGAACGGTTGAGGGGCGCGGTACAGCCGTAACCGCCATTTCCGTTGACCATCATATAGTCGAAGCAGTTGGTGACGCCGTCGCTGTTGCAGTCCTGGAAAAAGTGAAGGAGTACGTGGTTAGTACTAAAGAAATTCCCGAATTGGCAAACCAAAAATTTCTTTTCGATTATCGATTTATTGTGATATCATATTTATACATCAAGTGTTAACTAGGCAACGTTGGTAGTATTATCACCATCCAAACTCCAACACACTGCAATCCTGGAAACTCCGTGTTTCAAGGTAAACTTCTAGCGACTGTACCATTGAAACAATTGCATGTCCGCTTACCTTTCCAAATTTTTGCAGGTAACCTTCAATTATCCTCTTGGCGCAATAATAATTTCTGGCACAGTCTTCCCAAGCTGTGAAAAAAATCCACGAAAGCCTTAATAGTAATCTGTGGTGGTCAGTAACAGGCAACCAGTAAATAAAGACCATTACGAATAGCAATAATTAGATCTGTCTGAATAACATGTTCTAGTTCTAGTTCACAGTTAGTTGATATGTTATCGCACGTATATATATTATTTTATCTTAACTGCTGTTTTGTGTTTATTTTAAGTTATTAGTTTTTGTTTTGGGTATTAATATATTTTGTATATATTTAATAGAAATTAAGAGCCCTGTCCCAAATTTTTGATATATCTGTTTTTGACAAGGATATAATGTTCCCTGGGAAAACTTTACTATTTTGGGTTTTACGTAATTCATAAATAAAACAATTAATACGGGATTTACAAATTTATGTATACATATTTAAATTAATGATTTAATTTATAATTACTTTAAATATATCTTATAGTGCTGTTTTGGGTATTAGTAGAACTGTGTTAATAGTGATAATTAATAGATAGATTACCTCGATTCCTGTCTGGGTCGTCGTCGGGGAGCGTTACCTTCCCAGCATCAATCCAATAGACCCTAGAGATGTTGAATGGCCCGCAGTAGCCGCCGGTGCAGCCGTGGGAGGTGTCGCATTTGGTGGACACGTGGCACAGACACCGGTAGCAAGACTCCGATAGATTTGATATGTACAATCCTGAAAGGTCCTAGATGTAAAGTTATGATGTTCGCGAAATATCATTGTCGAAGAATGTAATTAAAGATAATGTAAGAAATATTCTTATTCAGGGTAATTTCGAGATTTTCTTGGCAGCGAAATCTATGTTGGGGATGAATTAGAAACTAGAAATGGGTTAGTAACCGAAAGTACTTACGAGTCAATATGACAAGCATAATGTGATGCTGTAGAAACATCTAGTGCCTTATTATTTTGGACAGCTTTATCACTTACATTCACATGAATATCTTGACGGCTCATGCCGTCAGGTAAAAGGAAGCTTTCGATAATGAAATTCTAATCACGTGATACATTAAAGATGATTTCGCTTCCTCGTTTGCAAGTGATCGTTTTGTTGTAACTTTTGTAATTGTTTGGGTCTTATTCAAAGTCACGAAAACTTGGACATCTTGAACATAGTAAAATTCAAATACAAGTCATTTATAATAGATTTGGTTCTTATTTGTCGGAATTGCTATATTTACATTTGCGGGAAAGTCAGGAATATGGAGTTACGTGCTAATTTTTTTCTGTATATTTACAAATTGCAGTGTTTTCGATGCTGAGTGATTTACTGTGTCAGAAAGTGTTAAAGTAGGCCGGAAATTGTATTCTCATGGCTATGCGTGAAGCCGATCAATGTAGCAATCCCGCATGTTGGGAAATTTATAAAGTTTCGCGTAAACTTCTGCTGATCTTATAACTTGTTAGGAATTTGAACGAGCTCGTTGCCGCGAAGACTTCAGACGTAAATTGGAAAAAAAACCTTCTCTTTTTCACTTCATAACTTAGTTTTAAAGGGAACTTTACACCTACGGTGTAAAGTTCTTTAGTAAAGTTCTAGTAGTAGTTCTGTAAAGTTCTTTCAGTAGTGCACAGATAGCTAACAATGATCTGAAATTGTCTAGTATTACCATAACTCATCTTCTTCCTAGCAATCAGTAGCTAACGTTATTGTTGAGGTAAAGAGACTTAAAAATTCTTATATTTCAAATGCTACCCTATGTAGCTCAACATTGTTATAAACAGTCATTACTATTAGAACAACCTGTTGGTCGCGTGGTTAAATAAAGGTAGTACGAAGTGTAACCATAGTTTTTTTAACTACTATATAAATTTGTTATTACCTTTTTCTTGTAACTGCTATGTTCTTTCAATTATTGCAATACCCTTAAAATATTAATCCAACTTAACTTGTATGTGTCCATAATTAGTGTAACTAGTGAATTCTGTGTTTATGTTTTAACATGTACTTAGTTTCTTTTTATTTTTTTTTTGTGTACTTTGGTAATGTAGTAGTATATAGTTGATTGTGGACCTAATAAATAAATTACCTGTCGATCGAGTTGACCATAACACGATGCCGGTTAACACGAGAACCGGTAAAACGTGTTGTGTTTTTACACTCATCTTTGTTCTTCAAAATCAACCTGAAACAATGGCGAGCTGACTGTTAGAAGTGTATTTTTGCTATTTAATATTAATTGCATTAGTGACGTAGAACAAATCACTTGCTTTGTAACACGGAGATCCCTGGTTCGGTTCCGGTAACAGATGTTGAGGAATTTGAATTAGCTGCGATGATCTTTATCAATCTTCAGTCTTTATAGTATTGCAATGATTATGATCCTAACGTATGAGAGCCTGATATTGAGGTAGATTAATACATAGTGTTTACATAAAAAATGTAAATAAAAAGTAGATACAAATTGTAAATAGCTATAACTAACAGACAATAGACTATATATGTTGTAGGTATAATAAGTAGTACTGGAGATGAACTTATTTAAATATACAGATAGGATTTAAGATTATATCAAAACATGTGTTAACAAAGACCCTGATTTACGGTTCCAGAGAAATGATAGGTATAGTAAAAAAACATTGAGGTACTAAATAAAAAATCAATACTGTACAATCTACGTAAGAACTAAGAAAGAGATAGCAATATTTATTTCTGATTTGTTGTTTTCTTTGTTGATTCTGGTGCTGCATGATAGTGAAATTACTGTATTAACGAGAGTTAACACCTTACATCTCAATACTATGAGCACAATGTGGTGCTGTTTATATAATCTTAATTAGCATTACGTTGTTATGGGCAAGCATATCACTTACCATCAGGTGAACGCCTTGCTAGTATCGTCGTATCATCTCGTCACGTCGTATCAACTCCTCAGTGATAATCAGCTTCTTATAAGGAATTAGTTATTTCAATCAAACAGTCAAATGATATTCATTAGTATAGATCCTATTGTGTTGGCGGAATGAACGATTTCTGCGAAGTATTATATGTATATAATAATGAATCTGCAATTACCGGGTCACGTTGTACGAACGAGTAATGTATCATCGATTACAATGGCCAATTAGACCCGTGGTACATTATCATCAGTTCACGTGAGATCAATTGCGGTGGCTACAAGGTAAATTAGTTTTTATATAGCAAACAGATTGCTACAATAATTCTGTAATTTCGCAGAAGATAAGAAGAATAATAAGAAGGAGATGAAGGGTATCTTTAGCAGGAGCACTAGCGAAAGAAATAAGTAATATAATGTTGTTGTGTCCTTTATATGCAGACAAATATTACTGTTCTAGTTTGAAGAGCGCTGCAGCTAAACTACTGTCGTACAAAGATTTAATACCTAGTACCTCAAAGCTTTAAAATCTAGTGTTACATTACAGCACTGTTTGGGTGACACAATATCCTCATCTATATGTGTCGTTAAAATCGACTAAAAAGTAAATGATTCTAGAGACGTTCTTCAAACATCACACCAAGCATGGTGATTATTGAAAATGTTTATATTCCGTAAGACTAACATGTTGATGCTTCACCATCATCATTCTATAATTATCAGCTGATAGACTTCCACTGCTGGATGTACCAATAATGGGGGATTCGAGTCATCTCCCACCACGCTGTCGTAATTTGGGTTGGTGGGGACCCAGAGCCTCGGTTGTTGATTATCAAGTTGCAACACGTGCAGGCGAGGTTGGCTTGAATCCCGTAAGTTACTCCAAGGAGGACGATGTCTGGTCATGATCACCGAATATTGTATGGTATACACACAAGAGTTGAGGACTGCGTAAACCAGTCTCCGGGTCAGGATATACCAGCATAGCCTTGGAGAGCCCGCGGTTGTGTTCCGTACGGAGATCCAGTGACCTCTCCGAACGCAAAAGACGACCACCGTGAGGGTTTTAGTGGGTAAAAATCTTATACATAACCTTGACTTCTCCCCTGAAGGCAAGGCATCTTTCGAAGATTTCTCCCTCCAAGAAAAAAGAGTGATCCTATTGGTTTTTTGGGGCCATCCCATCATTCGGTCGATAGTTTACACAGAATCTTCATCAGCCGGTAGACGTCCATAGCTGGACTTAGGCCTACTCCAATGGTGGAGGGATGTGAGCCCTCTCCCACCACGCTGCCAAAATGTAGATTAGCCAGAGCCAGAGCCTCGTTTGTTGATTAGCAGGCTGAACTGTGTGCAGGCGAGATTGACAAGCGTTTGGCATTGTTTTGTGGGTTCTTGTGTGGGATCCCTTACACCCCATCATTCCGTCGATTGTTTACAAAGAATACAGACTATTTATTGATACTTTAATATAACTCGGAACATTTGTTTCCTCATTTATTGTGTTTTTCCATTTTCTGTGTTCTGTTCACGATTTTGATTGATTGTCAGAGGAATAGTTTGTTTCCTTATTATTATGTTTGTTTACGTGTTATGTAAAGGTAAATCCTACCTAACGTAGAAGGCGACTAAAAACTTCTTCGCTTTCATTGCTCACTAAGGTTTAAAAAGTCACACACAACACACAGCACCCAAGCCAATCTCACCTGGTTGTGGTGCATCCTCCTAATCAATAAACGAAGCTCTGGCTTCCCACCAACCTGCATTGGGCTAGCATGTTGGGAGACGGCCCAAATCCACCCACTATTGAGGAAGGCCTATCTCCAGGAGTAGACGTCTATTGGTTGATGACGATGTAGCCAATTGAAAAGCTATTATTTGTTCGTTTATGTTTTAGATTAATGGGAAAGACGTTTTATCTTACAGGTCTCACGGTCTATTGTCGCTTGTTAATTTTTATTACAATGAATGATTTATCATCATAATTTTAGCCCATCACGAACACTGCTTGTCTTTCAACCTAACTAGATTTCTAGATTGGATGATGATATAATGCTAGAGGTGACAGGAAAAGCTGAATCGGGGCTGTTCCTACCAAAATTGCGGCTTGGATATTCTAACCTATCTCATTCACGAGAAATTGAGTAAATATTTGTATTAAAAAAAAAAAATTCAACAAAACGACATCCAGGTATAGTCTAACAATATTTTCTATATGCGAAGAAACTTGGTCTTTTTGTTATTAATTCTTTATAACATGCATTTGTCCTTAAAGGTCGGGCAGTAAAAAAAAATGTTATTTAACCAGTTTCACTTGGTATTGCAAGATAATATTAAATCTGGTATTTTGCCTTGATATTTGAAGTTTTATGTTTAAAAAAATCTACCTTTACTCGCTACTACTACAAAACGCGACACAAAATTGCTATATATTTTATTTATATTCCTCGTTTGGTATATGGATATGAATATTCACCAATATTTCTACCCTAGATGTGTCATAAAAAGACGACTAAAAGGGAAGAGCTCCAGTTTGAGGTCATTGTGTATTATTTATTAAAATTAATACATTACTTAATGTAAATGAAACTAATGTTAAGAAAACAGTTTCAAGAACCTTTGTTTGTTATTTAGCAAATTATCTCTGGAATGGCTGATACGATTTTAAAGGAACTTTTACTCAAATATACGTGACTTGAAAAGCTTGCTCTTGGTAATATTTATGAGGTTTGCGGAAGCATTGCTTAGCAACCCGAAGGGCAAAAACCTGGCGAGGCAGCGGAACCTAACTGTATTATACTTGAGTTCAGCTGCCAGTGTACCCTAGTGGCTGGAGACAAAATCGAGGTCTTTGCTAATATTCAAGGGTCACTTGAGGTACAGTTTGAATAGTGGTATGATTAATTTCGAACCTATAACTAGCTATCGTTCTCATATTGTTAATTTGCCATCATAACATATGCTGTTATCCTAACATACCGTACAATAAACTATTTCTCTTCAACCTTTTTTGGTATTATTAACGAAAAGTTATAAAACAAGTTATTTAAAAAGTGAAGAACAATTATTTCTTATTTAGCTACGTTTAGAGATTTTTATCTGTTTGTAATAATGATACATACAATGCATATTAAAAGAATAATACATTTATATAGACTGTGTGTAATATGCTACTAACTAATTTTAAAGTTAATTATTAACCAATATTGTACAATATAATAGTTTTCTCTTTTTGTTTACTCTGATTGTAATATATTGTTTTTTGATCTAAGTATAGTTAAAAACAAATTATTCCAACATCCAGGATAATCCAGGATAAACCAAACTGAGTGTTACAATTACTCATTGTGCCGGAATAATTAGACGCATTTACATCTAGTTATAAAATTATAGAAAAAAAACCAACCACACATAAAAATAGTTATGTAACAATTTCACTATAACACTGTTTATTATTTAAATTCGTTTTTCAACACTTAAATCACAGTGAAACAGTTTATTTGTATTGTATACAGTATAACTATATATGCGTGTACTCGCTCACTACTTCTATATTAACTGCCTCGAGATTGTATTGAGTGAAGTTAATCAGGTTTTTACTATACACACATTGTTATAGATTTACATGTGTCTGTATAATAATTAAAGTTATGTATGTACTTGAATGGATAGTTGTAATCAGCAGCAGTAACTTCCGTAAGGTCTTAGGTTCATATACAATTTTATAACCCAAACATTAATTCAGATATAACGATAGATATCAACGTCATTGATCACCTTTTGATTTATTGTAGAAATTATACCATTTATAGACTAAGTTAGACCCTAGACTTATAATTAAGTTAAAGCACTAATGAACAAAAAATCTGGTATATAAATAAATTTAAGGAAATTTATTAATAAATAAAAATGTAATGAAAGAGGAAAGTTTCTGGAACAAATTATACCGGTAATAGGTTACCCAATACATGCCTACAGCATTATCAATTAGTTGTTTCACTAATATGCCTAACTCATTAATATATAACGCAAGTAATCTTTAGGTTATCGTTTTTCTATATTTTGATTAGGTATCTTTAGTGCTTTGGAGACTTGGAGCTATTCTTTTAAAGCTTATTGTAATTCGTTAAACCCTACTCTTCCCAAAGCATTCTCATACATTTATCGTACATTTAAAAGTTTACTACTTTTCTTATCATTGCATAGTTAGAATAATTAATACTTTACTGTCACATATAACTCCTCAAAGAATCTCCTTACTACTTCTGTAATGGTTGATAGCCAAAACTCCTGCTATAAATTCAAATTCTTCAGTCAACCCTAAATTCTTTATGGAGTGGGGATGCTTTAAATAACAGGATTACTGTTATAACGGACCGCTTATAACGTTAAAGAATATAATGACTATAAAAGCTTTTTCTGTGATTTATTGTTAGTATTAATATATACTATTAGGGGTGTAAGGGATCCCACACAACAATTCACGGTACCCAAGCCAACTTCACTTGCTCGTGGTGCACCCTGCTAACCAAACAAGGTTTTGGCTCGCTATAATCCGCATTGGGCCAGTGTAGTAAGAGATTGCCCAAACCCCCTATAATTAGGGTAAGCGTATATCCAACTGTGGACGTCTGTCATCTGGTGATGATGATGATGATTAATATATATGTTTTTTTTTTATTATCCTTGAATAATATTGAAGTCTGGAAGTTCGATTCCGGGGTTCTTCGTAGTTTGTTTGGGGCCGACTAGTAACAGCTGTAGCTAGTAAAATTACTGTGGTAACGATACTAAACACCTCATGTCTTATACTACGAGAGTATCGGGGTGCAATGGGGTGGTAAGCGTATCACTTACTATCAGGTGAAACCTTGCTCTTCTTGTCGAAAATAAATCACTACTAAAGCTATTCTTGGAGAGTATCGGTTTTCCTCCGATATTCTGTTAAGTATTTGATGATGATGAAAGATCTGTTTTAGACCCTTCTGCAAGTTATGTTCATTATCGTCAGCCGATAAACGTCCACTGCTGGACATAGGCCTCCCCCAAAGATCTCCACTCTTCGGACATGTACTGTCTGAATCCAGCGGATTGTAGGGACCTTCACCAGATCATCGGTCCACCTACTTGGAGGCCTTCCAGCACTACGTTTAGTACGCGGCTGCCACTCTAGGTACTGCCTTACTCAGCCCTTCCAGCAATATGCTTGGCTTATTGGGACTTAAGTCTAGTAATCCTTAGTGTTATGTCGGTGATCTTAGTTCTACTGCGAATTCTCCTGATTCAATCAAGCTCAGTTATGTTCGGCGTTCTTTTAAATCGTATTTTCTCATGTCTTAGGGTCGTGGTCATCACGTGTAGTGAACCACACGACGATTTTCTTGGCAGTTATAATGGAGTGGTGTTGTCATTGCCTTCTCCATTTCACATACCAGTCCGATGAATGATCATCACATAGATATGTAGGTTTCCTCACGATGTTCTTCTTCACAGTCAGATTACGTGATATTAGTTGGTGTTATACTAACTGCATATAAATTGAAAAATTCATTGATACAGGCCGGATTCGAAGCCGGTACCTTCGTATTGGAAGGCAGACGTTCAAACCACTAGGGTATCACGATTACTGTTCGGCTTTAGCTTTATCTAAATACAGCCGAAATAGCTCAGTTGGGAGAAGATCTAAAGGTCCCCGGTTCAATCCCGGGTTTCGGCATTATTTTTGTTTAATAAGACCACAGTCTGTTCACAGAGATAAGCTGAAATGACGATGACACTATTGTCATCGTCATTCCAACTTATCTCTGTGAACTTCTATAATTGATCAAGTGTGAATTCTATAATTGATCAAGTTTTTGACTATTGTAATAGAACTTATATGAAATGGTCACTACATCATGTTAGTAAGCCATTTTGCTGATGACAAATTGTAGCGAACATCCCATTTGTGTGTATAAACTGTGGCGTAGTTGGCGAGCACTTATCTCTCGTTTTGAATTGGTCACCGTCGCTTTGATGGCTCGATATATTTAAAAATGTTCTATATTTATCATTTATTTTGACTATATATACAAATAAGCTTAGCAAATTGATATCACCTACTCCAATTAATGATGGGTTAAATTAAAGGTAGAAGACGTGAACGCCGAAAGAAATTCTGTCTGCGGAACATTAGGCAGTAGACCAGTATCACTAATGTAGAGCAACTGTTCCATCTGGCTCAAGATAGGCACAAATTCCCAAACGATGCCCAACCACCAGCAATGAAGAGACACATAAAGAAGAATCTTAAGGATTTTTTCTTTCAGATTAATCAAAGGCTTTATCAAAATACAATCAGAAACAGTAGTAATACTGTACAAAAATATTTTGTAATAAAGATTCTACCTGTTAATTATGATTAACACATTCACTGCCTTCGAAATAATGGAAAGCGTTATCCGGGAACCAATTTTTTTTAAGGCAAATTTTGATTAAGTTTATATGAATATTTAAAAATATAGATGAATGTACATTGTTATTACTATTATTTTAATAAGTAAGTTAACTATAATGTCGGAGTGATCGCGTAAAACAACGTACAAGCGCTTTAAAAACTGGTGGCTTACTTACTGCTAGAAGATGAACGTGCCGCTCGCTCGGATCCGAGTGGGAGGCGCCGCTACAATACTCGGTCGGCAGTGAATGTGTTAAAGTAGTTTAGGGTACGGCATAACCAACATAGGTTAAAAGCCACAAATAGCAATTGATATAAAAAAACTATATACACATAGTCTAATATCCTAAAGTAATAATATTTAGTTTAATATCTTATCGTAATGATTTTGATTTTAGTACACTAAAAAGTTAACTTGTGTAAAGTAAAATGTATATTTTAAATAAACCGATATGTAATTTTAAATAAATGTATATAGATACTTAGAAAGTAAATATTAAAAAGGATTTCCCGTACCGGGAATCGAACCCGAGCCTCCTGGGTGAAAGCCAGGTATCCTAGCCACTAGACCATACGGGATTAGAAAGTCAGTTGAAATATAGACATTGTTAGTATAACCAAGATCAGTGTTACTTAACCTTCTTGATCCTTTGTCCCACTTTTGTGTAAAAAAAAGTTTCTGTATCTCGCTTGGACCTTGTAATATTTATCCAATACCCTCTTTAAACAAGAAAAAACTAAAAATGCAATATATCATATTAGGTATTTAAAAAAAAAACTTTTAGATTGCCTTCTTATGTAAAAGAAAAGCCTCCCTAAATGACACAATTGCCTCCGATAGTAAT
>DWLS01002500.1:0-17943 GCA_018246255.1 Pachliopta kotzebuea | reverse complement strand
GCCCAAACACCCCTCCGGGCCCCCCCCGGGCCCCGGCGGAACGTCCGTAAAAGGATACCCCCGCGGTAAAAAAAAAAAAAAAAAGGGTTCTCTCCGCGGGGCCTCCTATTCGAGACATAAGTGGACACCTCGGCGAGAACCTCCGTCACAAGCTCCCATGGCGGATCGCTGGCTAGCGTAGTGGCTGCCGCCCACGAGACCGTACGATAGCGGGGCCCCATACGTGGCCATACTCCGACAGACCCCGGAGTACAGCCTCCTGCAGGCCGCTCTGGGTCCTCCGAGGTTCGGGAGGGGTCTTCCTAGCGCGGATGCCGTCCTCGTGACCTTCGGCCCCAACTGCGCGAAGTGGGGTCCGAAGGTCCATCCTCCATACAGGATGAGCCCCAGATAATTTATCTGCGGGCTTACCCTGACCTGTTCTTCTAAGAGGAGGGTGGCACCCGGGGGGGGCCTTTCCGCCCGGTCCTGCAGAAGAGGAGGGCTTCGGTTTTGTCAAGCTTGACCCGAAGCCCTAACCTCTCGATGCGACTGACTACGAGGCCCACTCCGACCTCCGCTAGTGAAAAAGACTAGATCTGCTATGCGGATTACACCCATCCCGAGGAGAAGGCGACCTCGCGGGATCCAGTCGTAGCCGATGTTCCACAGAATCGGCACCAACACCGATCCCTATGGAACACCGCGCTCGGCCCTCCTCCATTCTAAGAGCCCCCTCCGGTTCTCGAATACCTCCCCTCTCTGGGAGAGGTAGGCACTCAACAGTCTCCTTAAATACAGGGGCACCCCGAAGAATTCGAGTGCGTGCTGCGTAGCCTCCCGAACAGTGTCCAACTTAATTGAAATCGTCCTATGTACTTTTTCAAAAGTCCAGGATCGGCGATAGACTGTTATAAATATATTAACAAAGCAAATTTTTGTATAACTGGGATTTGTATTATGAAAATGAAAGAGAATTTATTTTTCCTAATATTTACAAGAAACAACAAATATTTAGTTACTATTTAACACGCGTTGGTCCTAAAACGATCTAGTTATGTTTTAGTACACATCAATATGTGGATTACGGCGAGGGAGCGACGGCGTCACACAGTCTGCACCATCAACCATTTCAACTTACATTTATTGCTCGGAGTCTGAAGTATCTACAGTATATACGCCTGTTTTTTTATTCACGCAAATTACATTTTCATATTTTGCTTTATGTGCTATACACTTAATTGTAATATGCATACTAGTGGTGGTAAGTTTCTTGCCGGATACCGTCTAGGTATGTTCCAACGCAGCATCTATTTTAACTCCTGTAAGTACTGTGCAAATGTTACGGTTTTCTGGTTTGAAGCTCGTGAAATTACCGAGGTACCAAGACTTAATATCTTATGTTTCAAGGAAACGAGCGCAATATGGTGCAGTGTATTCGATTTTATGTTATAAACAAGCGTATTACTTACCATCAGGTGAAGCTTTGCTCGCCTCGTCAGCTCGTGGAATTATAAAAAAAATAAAATCATTACAAATAATCTTTCCAAATGAAAAATATCTGAAAATGGATTATTTAAATTGTTAAAGATAAGGTTTTTATAATGAATTTAATGTTATTTTTATTACTAGCCAATTTGTTTAAGATTTAATTAATTAATAACTATTCTCTTGAGCAGTTTTATTTCTTTTATAGTCAGTCTAAAAGTTAAATTTAATTTTTTGTTATAATTTCGCCATGAAGGGTGAGTTTTGCGAGTAAAGTACGCATGAGTACGTCGAATGATAAGGCACGCCCAATCGCCGCGTCGAATTTCATCACACACTCTTTGGGATTTGTCTATATACGCAACACAGATGTAAATTCAAAGTCATTAGCGTTTACGTTTAAAACTACCTACTACATATTGTAACATCGTTTAGAACTAAAAGTTTTGAACTTAAAATAAAATTATGCGTTTTATTTATGTGTAATGATGATATCTGAAAATTCAAGATACGATGCTTTGTTGAGAAATTTGACTGCATCTTTTTCTTAAACTCAGAGTATAAACAAGTGACATTTTTACTCTGTCTCTAATTAGTTTGATTCATTCTAATGTTAAGAAACAAGCTGTTAAAATATAGTATTGAAAGATACATTTTCCGAATTATACGAGAAGCAATCTAAAAATTAAATTCGCATCTACTCTGTGGATCACGAATTTTAATTATGCATTTCTGTAACAGCTATTATTTTTTATTTAAAATTTTAGTCAAATCTTTTAGTCCAGATCCCACTACTTAATGAAGAGGAGTTAGAAGTTAAGACGAGACATTATGAATAAATGGACTTGATAGACAAGCTTACATATCAATAATAACTACATTATTCTCGTAGACAGAACCTGTCAGAACCCGTAAGTTCTAGTTAAGATTTCCGATCGTAACTGACGTCAAAGGATCGTATCCCACTAAGCCGGGATTAACATCAATTTCTTTTGGCTTTGACATTTATTCGGAATCTATTTGACAACATCCTCCTTTCAACGAGATATAAAAACAGTGTATGAAAAATCATTACCACTTACGGGCAAAAAGTATTTACGCTATTAACATAATCTTACAATATAAAAAGCTAAGAACCGTCTTAAAATATATATGTGGGGTTGGGATGATTGATTCTTAAACACACTTTTGTAAATATATACTGCTCGTTTAATTATGGTTATTATAAAACTACGTCTTTTGGTAGCCGACGCGCGAGAGAGCGACGCCGTCGCGTCACACGACAATCTTTTTCTTCTTTTTTCAAAATTTATCGCTATGCGCTCTTACCAATCAGTCCTACATATACATATATATATATATATATATAACTCTCTAACTTACAAGTAACTATTATCACAGATGTACTACATGAAAACATCTACTTATAAACTATTGCTCTTAAAGATATTTTATATAAAGTGTGATAAAAACTTGCCGGAAGTTACTATTTATCATCTTGTTTACGGTAATGCGAAATAGACCGTTTCCACATTAAAATTTACATATCACGACACAAACGGTTAACAAATAAATTGCGAAATAATAAATCAACGTCCGAGATAGCGCAGTCTTGCTGTATAATATGCAAATCTTTAAGGACCTAGGAATTTGCATAGCATAAATAATTTTTCAAATGTTGAAGTCAAAAATATATGTGAGTACTTTGTATTATGTTTCTGGTATTCTAAATTATAGTTTTATAGAAAGCGTCTTGGAACGAAAATGGTGTCTCAGATTTCCGCAACATTTGTAGTAAATTGATTTCATTCGACCAGATTCGCATCCAGCATCGCAAATTGCGAAATGGCTGCAAACGCCGAGCACCGACCACAGAGCCAGTAAATCAACCGCTCTTACATGCTGCATGCATGTATTTTCGCAATTCTATGAAGGAACTAAATATCTGTATTGTACTGCTGCAGGATATTTGTTCAGCTACGTTTTTTTATTTTTGATTAAATTGAAAAACATGTTACATACAAAGGACAGAGACTGTATTTTTCAAAACGTATTATTAAATTTAAATAAAATGTTAAGTAGTAGGTCTCCATTGCCGGAGACCGTCTAGGTAGGTATCACCGGAGCCCCTATTACTATATTCCAGTTTGGACGACGTTAAAAGCTAATGAAATTACAGTACAGTAATGAATTAACAATACTTAACATTTTATTTTACAAGGCCATGAATGAAATGTGGTGCTGTGTGCATCATTTTAACTAGCATGATGTAGTTATAAGCAGTAAACCTATCATCATAATCCTGTCATACCATCAGGTAAACGCCTTGCTCGTCTAGTCATTATGTCGAATAAAAAAATGTTTAATTAACGCAGTAATAAATTGCTTAAAAATTTACTTTAAACAAAAATGTTTACTGTTCTTAGATCATTAGGTCCACTAACAGTGTTCATAGTTTACACGTTTTTCTCTCTGATATTGCTTTCTGAGTTAATTGTATTATGAAAAATCTCCTCTCTAAGACCCGAGACCGATGAAGCTTTATTACTCGTGAAGAAGACTGGCAGCACAAATATCATTCCAAAAAAATAACAGAGTGAAATAGACATGGCTTACGTGTTATCTGAGACGGCGATATAAGATATCGAGCAACCACCGTTCTCATACATCCAGTTATGCACTGATACAAATAGGCAACAATAACCAATCAAGTATAAGTTTACTACAATAAGCAATTAATAATTAACTAACTTAGTAGAATTTTTAAAAATGTTTGATGCAAAGTCAAATATTTTAATTATTTTATTGGAGAAAAGTTTAACTAGAAATTCCTAAAATTAACAGCCTAAGTAAAATTTAGAGCTATTTAAATTTTCACACAGGTTCGTTTCATAAGTTTAGTTTCTACTATATGTATCATCGTAACTCGTACATCATACAAAGTCATCATTTTTCATAGGATAATCAGGCTCATGCAAAATCCTTTTGACGACATAGTAACTACTTTTGTGATTAAAACTTTGAAAATCTTCTAAAATTATATTTAAACATAACGAAGACATTTATAATTATAGTTATTTATATGATAAATAAATAAAGAGAAGAGTATTTTCTAAAACTAACTTATAACAGCAACATTTTTCATGAAAAATTAATTATTTCGCTCATGACTTATTAAATCTACCCAGTTCTTAAAAGCTTGCTTTTGTTATTAATTTGTATTTTTGGATTATTATAAAAGTTAAACAAATTCTTTTTCGCAATTGTTAGCTCTTTACTTATTCTTAAGCAATTCTAAGATCTTAACAAATCAGTCGTAGTTATCGATGATGGTATATTGCACCATTTTTGGCAATATTTGGCATTCCAACATTATTGTCTAAAAACTAGCCTATTATAGAAATTGTGACGTCTGCCCATTCCTTTTCTATTAATCAATGTTCCTTTATATGTCCTGTAGCATCCAAGGTTGCTACTTTTAAATAAAGTATCCAAAACATTTTAGCATTAGTATCTGCAAAATCTGCCCGAGTAAATTTTGTATTTTTAGCTCTTTGCTATCTTCGTCCAATTTATCAATAGAAGCTATCCCCAGCGTTATATTTCTAGATGACATATTTGTTTATTCTATTACTTACACATTTAAAGGCAGATTTTATCGTTTATTTAGGCCGTAACGATTTTTTAATAATACGCCGATTGGTCATAGAAAGAAAGGACATTTATTTAAAAACTTGATTAGCACTTACGAAAATCGCGCTTAATGCCAAAGGGCATTCTTTACCATAGGTTTGATTAGTAGAATAGTTTCTTGTAAGTACACAAGATAATATTACAATATTAATCATAATAAACAATGTAAATACAAATATGGTTTGTACAGATACTGTAAGAGAAGTATATCAATTTAAGTTTATATATAAATATTAATAATATCTAAATGGTACAACAAATACGTAAACAATATATTATAATAAACAAGCTTAATAAATTTATATTATTTATGGTTCATAAAAATGTACATATTTTTCGTAAGCGATAAAAAATTTCAAAAAGAATCATTCCCCAATAAATTTAAAACGGAAACTATGACGTCAGTAGGGACGAACCACGTGTACTCTTCACCACAATCACGTGGCCTTTGCACGCTCCTAACTTATACTAAACACCAAAATATAAGTAAACATAAAACTATAACTTTTTTATCTCTAAAAGCATTAAAGGTGCATAATGACATGCAGTAAATTTCCGTACAGAAATTGCAAATGATTAAGATATAGTATAGTTACTAAAATAGTTTCTGAACTTTAGGAAAGATAACATAAATTATGTAATCATATAATTAACATTTAACATAATGAATATATCCGATATTCATGTATTTTTAAATGAATGATATATAAATTCGCAATTATACAGCTAAAATACTCGATAATATTTTTATTTTAACAGCAGCTCAGTTTCTAGGTAAAAATATAAGTATACGCGAGAATAGGTTTATTATACTTATAAAAACTAACTTAATATCGCCAAATATTTGTATTTTATTTAACATGGATCATTTCTGTTCTAATTTACAACAACAAATTTGTTTCTTTTAAAAAATAAATATAGTAATTTTTTAACTAGCACTGTTTTCAATTTTAGATGGAAATATTTGATAAATCGACATAATGCTGAAAAGATATATTTAGAAATCCAAAAAAAGTTGAAAGTGATTTTACAAAGAGACAAAAAAAAACTTTATATCCTAAAGTTGCCAAATTTATAAATAAAATCTGTCGACTTACCGAGTTCATGAGAAAAAAGGATGGCGTCGCATCTCCCGCCAATTTGAAACGATCGCCGAAGTCACAGAACTCATTTGAGAAGAGGCTGCGATCGATATAACCGCTCACTACACAGCCTTACGAACGCTGCACGCAGAACGGCGTGCTTGTTACGGTGCTACCACACATATTATTCTCATGTTATTATTTTACATGCAAGTCCGCTCATGAGAAAAGCAACTTGAGACGACCGCAACGCTCGAAACCTTAATACTTCCCTTCGCTTCAAATATTAGGTGACAGAACCGATCGAATGCCTTCGCAATGATTAGCACCAGTTACAATCTCTATACTTATTTTACTGTTGCAGATTTCGCGAAAATTTCTTATATTGGTATTAAGAAACTATATATAACGTGATCTTCGTTAAACTTTATAACGCGTCAACCCAGTACCAATATAAAAATAATGTGAACAATGTGGGGATAGGAACAGGAGTCGCGTAATAATAAGAGAACTCGCGTGGGGATGGGTACGGAGGGTGCATTGTACACCGGCGAATTTCGGAAGGGCCCGTCCCGAAAGCCCTTGTTAATTCCCCCATACTGCTTGCGCAAGATGCGAACCGGTTTTAGTTTCTTTAAAATACCGTTGGATTTTCCATTCATAGGGGGATCAGTGAATAAACAAAAGTACCACTTCTAAAAACTGATTAAATAAATATTAAAAATATTTGTTGCCCATGTCAAAAATAAAGCGTACATAAACTTTTATAATAGACATGTTAATGTATTTAGTTTCGATCACCAGATTATTCCAAGCAATTATTTACTATAGACAAGAACTAAAAGTTATTTAAACATATGAAAAATTTTGTTCTTATCAAAAACGAATATAACATAAAATAATAGAGTAATCCTTTACAAAATATATTGGCGTAAGTGTTAATGAATCTCTTGCCTTACTTTTATTTTACTTCTATTTGTACTGTTCACCTAAAACCCAGTCTAATGAAAAGATGAATTAACCATTAAGAATTTAATTCCTCTCGTAAAAACACAACTTTGCGGCATGTTATTACTTACCTTCCTTCAAATACCAAGTTATGTGTTCTATTTAACAATTAGTTATTATAAACTTTTCCAAATAGTATGTCACCCTCAAGGACTGAAATAAAATATCTCTTCAATCCCATATGGTTTCCTTCATATGTACTCCCAGCGAGTACTTCTTTTAGGGATAAAGTGAATCTTCTACAAGAAAATCTATGTTTTAGACAAAGGAAATATATTTTATTTTTTAGAAAAGGGAATTTTTTATAAGTACCCCACAAAATTGTTTAGTTTCAATAATTTCCATTGCACCGTGATCAGTATTATTAAAAAAGGTTAAAATTATACCCACAAAAATCAATTAAAGCGGTTATCACAAAATCCTACCAATACCTGGTAACAATAAACGTAAGGTTTAGTTATTGGTAACAGATTTTAATGTAAAGAATACTTTTATTTTTCTAGTGTTTTCTACTAAGAGAAAGGATAGTGAGAACAAAATCGTAGTTTCATTGAAAATATTATTAGTTTATCATTACTAAGCAAATATGAACATAAAAGGGAATAACTTGATTTGAAATTACAATTATTCTATTTGTAATTATAATTAACCTTTAATTTGTCAGCTGTGATTCAAATAAAAATATGTTATTTAAATAATAGATACATTTAAGCTTTGGTTTTTGCTTACAAACATGTTATGTACACATATTATGCAATAAAACAAGTATAGTGCATTATAATTGCGATAGATGGCTCTAAGAGGGCAATGCTAAAATCTCTTTGATTGGCTGCTGCGCTACTGTATCGATTTTAAGTACACACCTCAGTATTTACACGTCTAAAAATACGTGAATTGAGTAGTTTTAACATAAACTCTTTCCAATGTAAATATTGTTCTTTTTTAACGACATGCATTATAAAAAACACCAATTCATAATAAAAAAATATATGAAGAAAATCCGAGGTATTGGCGCAGGAAAGGAGTATAATTATACTCGTACTGTGCTGGCAACTCACAAATGTCTATGAGTTTGACCCCGAAGCTCGTGTCCGGAGCAGGAGAGTGTGGTGAAGGGCTAGGCCCCCAGTTTTTGATCTTCATCTTAGTATTATTTAAAATGGGCACATAATAGGTAAATATTTTTTTATAAAATAAAGAGTTATTAATTAAATGCTAATTTAATTTGGACATAGTGAATGTTTAAATTATAAATAACGTGAATAGGCCATGCAAGTGACTTCAGCTAAGAATATCGACAAATGTCGCACACTGATCACATTAAAGCATATAATTTAATACCAGTTTTATTTTTAAATTACTGTGACATAAAGAAATTCAAAAAAGTATTAAACATTGAAATACTTGAACTTCATAAGATTTGTTTAAATGTTCATATTGTTAATAGCTGGGAGACAATAGCGTATCGATTATTTTGCGCTAACGAAATGTCATCCCGGTGTCGTAGTGTTAATATTAGAAGTCTATGTTTGTGATCACGATTACTATTGTCTAGGCATCTACGCGTTTTAAATTCAGCTTGCTGCTATCAAATTAGTCTCTTCGGCCGAAATTCTAAATCTATGTAATTTTTATCTTCACTTTTTTTTCTTAAAAATATTTTTATACAAAAATGAATCAAGTTAGAAATTTATTTTCGTTTCTAGTGTGCTTCTACAATAACAAAAAATTTGGACCTTAGAGAAATAAATTACATTTCTTTATTTATTGTTAATTTTCTTATTTATTTTTTCGTCCTGATTACTACCTTCCGTAATAAAGTTATTTTTTTAATACATAGTTTATAAAAAGTACTTTATCAATATAGGTGCGTTTTTAAATGCCAAAAAAACGTTAATGAAAATTTTTTTTTATGTTTTAATGAATTTAACTATGTCTGTTAAAAAGTAATTAATTTTTAAATTTTCTTTAACAATGCTTTATACATATTATTTAATTAAATAAACTTTTTTTGTTCCAGTTACTCGTAAAAGGATATCTGCGTTCGAATTGTTCAATTGTAAGTTAAAGCTTATAAGCAGGTAAAATAATATAAACCCATATTAAAATGGCTAATCCAAACCGTGAAAGTGTCAGCACACGTTTCTCTGATAATTACGATCTTAAAGAAGAACTAGGTAAAGGAGCTTTTTCAATAGTAAGACGCGCCGTTCAAAAATCTACTGGTTATGAATTTGCTGCAAAAATAATTAATACTAAAAAACTATCTGCCAGAGATTTCCAAAAACTTGAACGCGAAGCTAGGATTTGCCGAAAGTTACAACATCCAAATATTGTAAGACTTCACGATTCTATTCAAGAAGAACATTTCCATTATCTCGTTTTCGATTTAGTAACCGGTGGAGAACTTTTTGAGGATATTGTAGCACGGGAGTTTTATTCAGAAGCTGATGCCTCTCACTGCATACAGCAAATTTTGGAATCTGTTCATCACTGCCATCACAATGGAGTTGTTCACAGGGATTTAAAACCAGAAAATTTATTGCTTGCGAGCAAAGCTAAAGGTGCCGCTGTTAAACTTGCTGATTTTGGTTTAGCTATTGAAGTACAAGGTGATCAACAAGCATGGTTTGGTTTCGCTGGAACTCCTGGGTATTTATCACCAGAAGTCTTAAAGAAAGAACCGTATGGTAAACCTGTGGATATTTGGGCGTGCGGTGTGATTTTATACATACTGCTTGTTGGGTATCCCCCGTTTTGGGATGAGGACCAACACCGATTATATGCACAAATAAAAGCAGGTGCTTACGATTATCCTTCTCCTGAATGGGATACCGTAACACCTGAGGCAAAGAGCCTTATTAATCAAATGTTAACAGTAAATCCAAGCAAGAGGATTACTGCTTCTGAAGCACTTAAACATCCATGGATATGTCACCGTGAACGCGTTGCATCAGTTATGCATCGACAAGAAACGGTCGACTGCTTGAAGAAGTTTAATGCTCGTCGTAAGTTGAAAGGAGCTATTTTAACAACTATGCTTGCTACCAGAAACTTCTCAGGAAAATCAATGGTAAATAAAAAAGGTGATGGATCGCAAGTGAAAGAATCCACCGATAGTAGCACTACTTTGGAAGATGACGATGTTGATAAAGATAAGAAGGGTGTAGACAGAGCCTGTACAGTAATTTCAAAAGAACACGAGGAAGAAGCTCTTACCAAGGCAGATTCATTTGGTAAAGCACGCGGAGATAGCAACGCTTCACTACGCCGCGCCGAAGTAATAAGAGTTACTGAAGCGCTTATAGAAGCCGTCAACAACGGAGATTATGAAACTTATTCAAAACTTTGTGATCCTAACGTAACTGCATTTGATCCTGATGCCCTGGGAAATTTGGTGGAAGGAGCAGAATTTCATAAATTCTTCATCGATAATACTCCTGCACACTTAAAGACCAACACTACAATTCTTAACCCTCGTGTGCATTTGCTTGGTGATGACGTAGCAGTGATCGCATACGTTTGCCTAACGCAAAGTGTGGATGCCGAGGGACGACGTGAAACTCACCAATCACAAGAAACTCGTATATGGCATAAACGCCACAACAAGTGGACAGCTGTTCATTTTCATCGCTCCTAACTAGTCCGTTATCATGTCATGATGCCACAGGTGAAATGTTTAACAAAGCATACGCTGTGTAATGGTGAGGCCATTAAAACCATTATTACCTTTCATGGCGATTAATAAATGCTTAAACAAACTACCTAAGGCAGTCATACCAGAAAGTTTCAAACTTATATCCAATTCCGCTATAAAAATTACACGAATTTTATTAGAATTTTTTGTAATCTCAAAAAAAATAAGTTATCAATTTAGATAAAATATCATCGTCAAAATAAGCTATTCAAAGGCTATTTCAGATTCTCATAATAGTAATCTTAAAGGCATGAGTAACGTGGCTGAAATGTGATACTGATAAAATATCCAGTGCTTGATGCTAGTTATTAACTTGTAGATTGTTAAATAATTTTGATCTCGGCCACGAAACGAATATTTCCATCGAAAGTCTTTGACAATTAATAACCTGAAAAAAATCTTAAGGATATGCAGATCTGATATGAGTGAATCTATGTCATAAGTACCTTACCTTTATGAAATGCAGAAATTTTTCAAGGTTTAGAATTATTAGCACATTTCTAATAAGTCTCTCTACATTTTTAACTATGAATGTTTTGTCGTGCTTAAAAAAAGGTGTTCTATTTGCTACTGAATGCCTAGTTAGTAAGACTCAAGTAACTATTGCTGCAGTTATTGGCACTACAAATCCAATACTATATAAAAGAAAATTTTACTGGCATACTAAAATAATTTAAAGAAATAAAGATTATATTAGTTCTCATCAATTTCTAGTATTAGTGCGGATTTGTTATAATGTTTTAAGTGGATTATATCAATTTTGTCAATTTTTAGATTTAAAAGTTGTTATTGTCTTACCAATTGCTTGTATTAAACAAATTCTTTTTTAGGTAGTAAAAATGTTTCATATCTTCTTTTTGATATCATGATTTTGCAATAATACTTATTAAAATATTTATAGCTATTTGTATTTATATTTATGGGCAAATTATACTTATATTCTAAAAGATAAAACTGATGAATAAATATGATATGACCTATCTTGCAAACAATTTTACTAATTTGCAAGAGAAAAATGTTATGAAGTACCAAAATCTCTACTGGTACCTCATTATAATAGAGTAATTAGATATAAACAATATTTATCGTTTTACAATTTTTGTAACTAATTTAGCATAGTAAACAAAACTTAATTTTAGTACTTCTGAAAAGTTAATTATAATGTATGTGAAACAATGACCACATAAATGATCATGGCAAAGTAAACATGTTCAATATAATCCAAAGTACATAGCTGTGCCATTATCTATAAATTTAGTGCCAATAACTGTAAAATTTAAATGTATTCTAGTCTCTATAGTTACACATATTTAGTATTAATTAATATTTTTATTAATTTTTATTATACATAATTTTCTTTGTGTACATAGATATACTAATTTGCACAGGGCATGTTTGAGTGTTCAACTTAAATTTTGCTTACTAAGTTATAACTATTTTATTAATAATATATAAAGATACCATATTCATATTATCTGTTAATGATCATTAACTAATACAACAGTTTCTACCAGCGATATGTTGTTAGCAGTGTTAAAATAACTTTCAAATTACTGAGTAATTCTTCTAATCTGATATATACAATTCATCTTAATTTAAGTGATTCCCAGTACCTTATTGATAGTAAAATAACACAACAGTGCTGTATTAATAATATTACTTTTTTGGCATACACCTTATTACTATTAAATTTAAATGTCAGGCTGACTGAATGGTTAAATTAAGATAAAATGTATTTTCAGGTTTAATTAGATGTGTTTTGTTTGTCAAGATTGTTAATGTCAGTATTCTATCTGTTGTCAGATTTAAAGATATATTTCTTAAAATTGCTATTCCTCAGTTATATATTATATTGAAAAAGATTTATAGTAATTTATTGAATTCAGCCGAGTTTACTTACTTACATTTGTTACTTAAATATTTTTTTATAAGCTGCACAAATTATGGGTTTCTTTGTTATTAAATACCCAGCTCAGTTTTAAAGTTATATTTTGTCTTTCCTTGTTGGTGTTCCATGTATACTCATCAACAACTAGCAGATGATTTGTAAAAGATATAATAATGAAATAAATATTAAAAACTTTGAAATTTAAAAAACTGTCCTCCAAAAAATAAAGCACGTTTTCCTGTTTGCATGCACTAACCTTACTGGCTTATAAATTTAAGAGAGCTTTTTAAAATAACATTTAAATGTTTGTCTATTGGCTGAATTTTATTAATAAATACAATAATTGTTCCAGGCTAAATAAGTCTTTTTTATTAAAAAAAAAATATGTACTTAAGCGCTTAAATAAATCATTACAAGGCACATTTTGTAATTAATTGAAATCATGATTATTACTGAACTAATGATTTACAATTATAAAATGTGCTTCTACAATGGTCATTAATGGTGTTAGGACAAATACAAGTAGTGTGGGTGCAGTGCAATATAGTATTCAGACATAATATTACCTTTTATGTTACAATGTTACTCCTTTAGTACAATTCATAAATTAAATAGCATTAAACATATTTACCATTCAGTTAGAATTTATTCTATGTGAAAAAGTTGTAACCTGAAATATATGAAATTTATTATATCTATTAAATAAATATAAAGTATTAAATGGAGTGTACTTACATAATTATAACAAAAAAGTTTTGGAGGTAAATATTCAATGAATCTGATTTAAGTTGATATTGAAATTTAGAATGTTTCGTACTTAACTGCACCTTTATTAATTTTTTTTTATTATGATGAAAGTATATTAATTGAAAATTATGAAAACTTTGTGATTTACTAATATATTGTCATGCAATATAATTAGTCAATCTTCTGCATTGCCGATAATCATCATGTAAAATTCTCTAAAATAAAGTTCTTTTGATCTAAAAAAATAATAATTTTTTATTGATGTATTACAATGTATAATGTTTTTGAAATTCTACTAAATCATTTTCAAAAAGCTTTCAAAGCTATAAAAACATTGGTCTGAAGCAGTAACTCACATGGTTTATGTCTCTTAATTAATCATAACTTTTTTATTTAGTTTGAAGAAATTTATGTTCTTTATTACAAACCATACTTAGTAGGATTCAAAAATAATGGGTATTTCCAAAACTCCGGAGTCACTTTTATCGAAGGGAACAATTGTTATTAAAAATTATGTATAAGTAAAAAATTACAAAGAATTTTTCTTTTAGTACAGTGATTTATTGTTTGCTACATTATTATTCATTTATATTTATGACAATAATTTAAATATAATTTCTACCTAACTTATAATTCTAATCTTAATAACATGTACAAATCAAAAGGAATTAATTGACTTAATTTTTGTATGGACACCTTTACATCCATCCTTTGTCACATTAAAATTTTTCATTAATTTATTCATATCTAGTTTACTAATCAATTTGTGTTCTAATTCATCCATAATACATTGCTTTAGATTATCTTCATTTAACGGCATAAATTTTATAAAATGCTTAATAACTTTTAGGTCTTCAAACATTTTTAATAAATTGCTAGAAAAAGTGTTATCACATTCAACAGAAATATCTTCTATATTATAACAGTTATATACTAAAATGATTGTAACTTTTTTATTTAAATTTTCAGTTCTTTCAATAATACCTGTAAGTACAGATTTTGCTTCTTTATCTCCTAAATTCAAATCATCTACAATAATTATACATTTGTTGCAAAATATCATGCTCAACATTAAATCTGTGCCATATAAGTTAATAAAAGAAGGCATTGTATAATGATATATGTTGGTATAACTTAACAATCCTTCTAAAAGGATAGATATAGACAATGTCTTGCCCACACCGGTTCCTCCATATAAAAATAAAATTGCAGAGTTGTCTTTTACATTTAATGCTTCCACAAAGTTTTCTACAGCTTCTGATTGACCATACACTTTTGAAGATAAAGAATTTTTTAATGATTTCAGGTCAATTTCATGATAACAGTTAAAGTTATAGACTTTGTTACTTATAATGGCAACAAATATGCTCACTATGACAAATACACAGAAGAAGGAATTAAGTTTTGTTGAATGTGTTTTGTCTCTTTGTGCGCTCATGTCTATATGATATATTTTTACTTTTTTGGAATTTGCATCCGTAGAAAAACATCTTGTTTCACTTTCTATTGCCAAATCATTTTCCTGTAATACGTCTTCACAAATTATTTCGTTATACGAGATTTCCATAGCCGTATGAGAGTTGAAACTTGAATCAATATCCATGGGCTCATATTCTCCATTACTCATAATACTGTTGAAATTAAGATCTACAGCTACAATTAACTTCGTGTGTATACATATAGCACATATGAACCAATTTTAAATTAAATTTTTAACGAACATAATATACGACACACGTTTAGTGTTGCCAACACAAATGTCTTGTTTCCTTATAATTTTCATATATAAGAAAGTAAACAAATTAATGAATTTGTTATTTGTACCCAAAAAAGATATTTTATATTATTTCACTTTATTAACAAATCAATATAAAAAATATTTTATCTGTTTTCCGTTGCAAAATGACTTATCCAATTTTTAGAGGACTTCCACTAACCTATAATATATATAGTCCCGATTTAGACTCAATATAGGCTAGTTTTTTGAAAAAATGTTCTATTATTACATAAATAAAATAAATAAAATATTTTTTGTAAGACAAGGACTTTTGGAAATATTTTCTATGAAATCATACTTTTCGATGCAGAAATTAATTTACTAATAAATTAATAGAAACACAGCAAACTAATTCTTTCCGTTGAAGTACCATTTCGTACACACTTCTATTATAAATAATATTTTACTAAATCAAAGTATTTTATCTAGTTTATAGTTTAATAAGTACTTTGTTATTCTCACATTAGAAAAAGCGTCAAATGTTGATACAACTTATTTAGGTTTTTTAATTACTGTTACTTAACGCTTATTTAAATTACTAATAGAGATGTTATATGTATTTACATAAATACAGCCAAAATAGTTTAAGTTACCTGTGTGTTTGTATGTGAATGTTAAATTGGCTGTATAAACAGAAATCCTTCGCTTTTAACATCAGTAAAGAACAAATACAGCAAATTGTTTACTTTGACTGTAATGGTTATGATAACGTTATTTTCAAAATGAGTTTCAAAAATGATGTTTCTCCCTATGATTGTAAATCTACGCCACCAGCAAAAAATAAAAAAGTGCGAAATCCATTTGATAAACATTTAATCGAGAGGTTACATAAACCTATATGTAGGTGAGTAAATATTTTCAGAAACAAATGTTAATAGAAATATTGCATTTAATTCATAAAGTAAATGTCAGAACAATGTAAAAATTGATGTCAATTTGGAAAACAGTTATTTTTTTTACAAAAAGCGTGTATAATATGTATATATACAAAATGAGTGTCCCATTAATGGAATCGATCAGTATCTCTGTTTTTTATGTGTTCTGTTTATGAAAATACGGTTAAGAGAGATTTAGTTCCTAGCTGTAAGCATCCCACAGATTAGAAAACAAAAAATTGAGCTGGACACAGGCCTCTCTCAAAAATTTCCACTTCAATCGTTTCCGCGCTGTCTCATCTAGCGGTATCCCGCCACCGTCACGAGATCATTGATCCAACTTGTGGGGAGTCTTCCAGCACTGCGATTACAAGGTCACCACTCAAGATTCTTACTGCTCAGTCCTTCGATCAATGTGCCCTACTCATTGCCAATTAAGTCTAACAACCCTTAGGCTATTTCGGAACCTTTGTTCTTCTATGGTTCTCCTCATTCCTAATTCACTTATGCAAACTCTGTGCATAGCTCTCTCCATTGCCCTTTGGGTGATTCTGAGCCTTTTTCTTGCACTATTCAGTACTGTGAAATAAGCACTGTAATAGGTAGTGTACTATTATATTTATATATGGTAAAAGATATATTTTTATTGATTATTCATACTCCCGCAAAGTGAGACAGAAACATATTTTTTTTATATATTATTTTTTTATTCCGTTTACATTATTGCTCTCCCTTCGTTTCTCCTTTTTTAAATAACTATCCTCTTCTTTTATTTCTCACTTCTTTCATACTTTTACATTTCACTAGTTTCTGTTCTCTTCCCAAATATCATCTCCCACTCACCATATTCTTAGATTATTACATCTTTCCATATCTTGCTTGCTCTTTTTACACTCTAGTTATTTGGTTATTTGGTTATTATATTTACATATATGCTTTACATTATTTGGTTTTTTATTTTCTATCCTTTTACATTTTTTTTGGCTCTTTCTTTTATTTTCTAACATCTACTCTGCTGTTTATCACTATTCCTTTCTATTACTTTTCCAATTATTTCTCTGCAATATTCTTGCAATCTTCAGTGACTTGCTTGCTTCCTTCATTTATTTCTTTTCCCAATCTTTACTCATACTCTTCTCACTGTAGACAAAATACAGGACAGTAGGAAAACAGGTGCACCACAGTCTGGTCTACCTTAGGTCAAAAATGCAAGTAAGACTCTTTTAACTTGAATCTCTGAAAGTACTCTGAGACTCCCCATACCCTGTGAACATCTGGGCCAGAGACATGTCCAGCTCTACACAGTGAAATATATGATAAGCTGAGGTGTCATCTGGGAAAAGCACCTGCGGTTAGGAACATATTATTAAAGAGGTGTATGATAACTACATACTAAGATGCTAAAATTAAAGTTATGTTATATCTCGATGTAGAAAAATAATATATTACAGCCCTGGTATGTGTAAAATTTACAAGAAAAAAAGTGATGGAGCCTTTAGATGGGAAATTGACCAAGCATGCACTTTGGTGCCTGCTGATATTGTTGCATGTAATAGTCAGTTTGAACCATCACCTGACCCTATGCTTGAAAAGATTGCAGAAGAAGCAACAGACAAGTAAAACACTTTTGTATTTTATGCATATTGTAAATAATTATTCATACAATTGTTGCTTATTTTATGCATTTAACTATATATATATATATATAT
>DWLS01002499.1:0-17946 GCA_018246255.1 Pachliopta kotzebuea | reverse complement strand
AGGTTAAAGTACAGTTTATATATATAAGTATCTATTTTATCACCTCCCCCTTTTTCTTCCCACCTCTTCCTCCTTCAAAAAAAAAAATAGTAGTATCAATAATGACTATGTCCAGCAACTGAGACCATCAGTAAAACGAGAACTTTTTAAAAAGCCTTTATTTCTTATAGCACTAGAGAGACAAGTGGTGGAAAAATCGATTTGTGGAAAAGTATGGGTGACCGTCCATTCGCCTGAGGTAAGACTTCCCAGCGGCGGGCACATAATCGATGCTATTGAACTGAACTGGGACTTCATCTCCTGCCCAAACGTACCGCAACAAGTAAGACATTATTTAATTACTTCAATCAAAAAAAATCTAAGTACAGTATCTTAACTTATTAAGATTTGTAATACATTTAGCTATATAAACAATAGAGATATGGGAACAGCTCTACTCCTATGTATACCAATAACTATGAAGTCATTTCGTACCCCAAAACTTTCCCTAGCTACAGCTATTTTCTAATCAGAACACAGTAGATAATAGCGTACCATTTAGCAGCTGAAATAGTTTTCCTTGATTACATTTGACAAAATTATACTTTTTTCAAAATGAGTCATTCCTACCGTCTAAAGAAAGCAAGTATATTATAAAGATACTAATAACGTGCACGGATATCCGCCATCTTCATGGCCGTAAACGGAACATGTTTATTGTGGGCTTATGAAGCTATTTCCATCCTCACTCTCCGACACCTGCTGATTATGTACATATATAATTGAAGCTTTAAACGTAGTCACCAGTAACATTAGCTGGTTACTGAATCGCTGAGACGAGGAGTTGATTGTATGTCGGGATAAATATTATACGCAAAATGCATGTTTCTGTAACTTTGTTATTGCTATGAAATAAATAAATATTAAAAATGTATAGAAATTAATGAATGTAAACTATTGATTGTAACTTTAAATAAATTTAATTTTAAGTTGACAACGCAAAACTCCAAACAGTAGAACAAAAAAACTTATGATGTGATGAATTACAATTAAGAAATACGTATTTTTTTTATCGTTGCCTAGATAGTGTGATATAGTACTTTATTACTAAAAGCAATGAGCCCCACGTGAGCCTCATCCATTAATGACCTCCTTTTATATCATGTTTATTCGTACCCTCTCAAATAGTACGTTACGAAACTAGATGATAATAGTATACTCTACACACCACGTTCTATCGCCTCATAATGACTTACATGCCGTGTGTATGGTATTTGCTGTTATTATGGTCAATTACCTGTACGTTGCGTGCGCATTGCTATATGACAATATTGCCATAACAAAATGTCTGTTGCATATAGTATTACTTTTACATCGTGAATCAATTCATTGTTTGAAGCCGAGTTTCTTCAATATTTAAAAATGAATAAAGTATTAAATAAAACGTTACCTAAATTATCAAAAGGCACTTTCTTTGACCATAAAGCAAAATTTTCGTTAGTAAATGATTTTCCAACATACTATCACTACACGATTACCTCATACATAATTCTTTTTAAAAATTATATCGGTTACGGATACAAAAAATAGTAACTTCCACTTCATTCCAATATTCAAGTATTTATTCAAAATCTTCGAGTCTTGTATTCGTGTTTCATAAACAAAAAGCAAGGCAGTTCTAGAATAAAGTAACGTTAATAAAATTATCATATATGCTTTTGTGTTTTACAGATCGGTCTTTTTAAACATCGGCCTGCAGACTGGAGCAATGCTCTTGCAATTTACCCAATAAATTCCAAGGAAGGTCATATAGTAACCAAAGTTTCATTCGGAAGTGACAAACTTCCAGCAGGCTGGGACACGGGTGCAGGAACTAGGGGTCCTTCCTGCCTGTGGCCTTGGGTGGGAGCCGGTGACACAGACATACAGGCTTTTAACTGCTTAAAAATACAACCAACATGGATGGAAGATAATTCGTAAATATCGTTTTTTTAAGTTCCTGTATTTTATGTATACGAGAATTTTGCTTATAGTCATAAATACCTAGTATTTTTGTGCATAACGGTATTCTTAAACATCATACATGTTACATACATATTTACTTTTAAAATAAAGGCTGCCTACTTCCACTATGATATAACAGCAGTACCGTAGTACTTACAGACATTATTCACGTAGTATATTATCATGTAGTATATTCCCTTGACATATTTATCAAATTCAGCACCAGGCAGTGGCGTACCTAGAACTTTTGCCGCCCGGGGCGATCTCCAGTATGCCCGCCCTTTCTATTATAAGTCAAATAGTGGTTTTAGTTAATCTATTAGTGTTAGTAATCAAATAGTCTTAATACATATAAATAAATATTAAGTTATTTAATCAATATTAATTAATTGTAAAAATAAATATGTAATGAATAAGTTGCTTTTTACAACTATAAGTAAATATAAAAAATGCCGCCCCAAGGTAAGTGCCGCCCGGTGCAGACCGCACTCACCGCCCCCCACCCCCACCTCCCTAGGTACGCAACTGGCACCAGGATTGTAGAAAAAACACTAGACAAAAATGCATAAATTTCTTATATAAAATGGTGTAAAACTGACAGCAGTCATATTATTCAGCAGCAACTATATTAGTAATTTACATGAATAGTGCAACATACAATATAATAAGATTGCGCACCAATGGCATAAAAGCATAGAAAAATTTATCAGCTAACTATTAGTCTATAAGTAGATTCGCGCTACTTAGTGTGCATTTTGCTGTCAAGTTATACGGTCGCGTGACGCATCTAAAAAAATGTTGAGTTAACTGTGCCTAAAATTACGAGTTGCGTCATAAAAGTTTGTCGGAATTGCAAAAGACGTATAAAAATAACCAGCAAAGTAACCTACCACCGGTAAGCAAATCCGAATTCATAGTATTTCTAAAAACAATCAAAAACATGTCCAATTAATACAACGCTGTATTGACATTTTTGTTGGTGTTCCCAATTTCAAAATACAAAATTCCCTTTGTGAACGCCAAATTAAGCTAAAGAGATACAACCACTTAATTGTCCATGATATAACTATGCTGAAAATTAGAAAGCGGCCAAGTGTGAGTCAAGAATAGTATACAAATTGAAGTTTATCTTGACTCACACTATTATTCACAAAATCATGTGTTAATTTCTTTATGACTTAGTTTAAATACTTAATATTGTATGAGGAAATAATACAATACTTTGTTTTGTAAACTAATTTAAACCATATTCTGAAGCACGAAAATAATTTCAAAACTAGAATCAGCTAAATCGACCCAGCCGTTCTCGAGTTTTAGCTAGACTAACGAACAGTTACAGGTTTTCCTATTATTTCTGATGATGTGTTATTAAGTAAAAATAATCCTATTGATATACCCTTTCGACTGATATCATAATATACACTATGTATCTTTTTATTGCATTTTCCGGGTTTGATTCCCGACACAAACACATTTTTTTTAGTCTTGGAACGCAGTTTTATTTGTTCTCAAAAATATAAAGAAGTCTTCTTTCAGCAAAATTTCTTGTCTGCAATATTTTAACTACTTTCCTTCCATGTGGCATAGCCGTAGGACGCTCTGTACAAATGAAATATTAATTATTATTATATACAGATTTTACTTTCTAGAAAACTTTTACAACTAAACCTTGACATGACTAGTTTTCACATTAAAATGGGAAATACGTTCTTAGCTGGCATCCCTATATACGCACACAAAGACATATAGAATGACAGATCGCGAGCGTAAGACACAGCGGTCACGCACACGAGCCTACAAAACTTGGCCTGTTTTTGTTGCAATGATTTTAGTGCCTCGCCCTATCTAAAAAATATATAATCAAAAACTATATAATAAAATATTTCTAATACATAAAATGTAATAAAAATCTTCAAAATATTGAATGTTAACGAGTTATCTTAATGAATTTTATACTTATTCTTGCTCTTTTCTTACATAACCTTAAAACCGTAGCGATACTATTTTGAAATAAGACATTGCATAACAAATTTATGTAAGCCACTGAAAAAAATTAGCTTAGTTTTTCTTTGTGCGTAATCGAATTCGTTACAAATAAAATTACTCAACACAATAAGAGGTTACTACCACTTATTACACTCCTTACGAAATAAGATTATATCTCGTCATCCTTGAATTACTAAATTTGATAGGCTACATAAAAACGTTTGCTCAGTACTATCACACGGCAGAATTGTTACAAAAAGTTATCGTAAAACAGTTATGAATTATTTAATAGTCATATGACTGATGTAGTTCTGTGACAAATTATTTTACAGAGAAAAAATTAACGCGCTTCGCATCGGAGACCTGGTGATCCCTGGCAGCCACAATGCGGGAGCATGGCGCTTCGATACAGAAATCAGCACAGTCTCAAGGGACAACTTCGTGCTTTGTCAAGACCGTTCTATATGGGCACAACTTATCCACGGCATTCGATACTTAGACTTTAGAGTTGCCTATTATGAATACTACCCAAACAAAGATGATAGGTAAGTTAATTTGTATACATTTTTGTCTCTATGTCCTAATTGTATCACTGTAAAAGACACAAATAGACCGACTTACTGGTAAGTGTCTTTGGACAGAAACCGTCAAAGTAGGCACCATCGCAGCTCCTATTCTTACCTTCTATCAATAGTGCAAAGATTACTTACTGTGTTCCAGTTTGGAGATGCTGTATACCAGTGAGATAGCTGGATTAACGAGACTTAACACCTTATGTCTCAAGGCGACGATCGCAATATTATGCAGTGTATACCATTTTATCTATCAGATGAATGCCTTGCTTGTCTCGTCGCTTTTTACGCTTGTTACTTTCAAACCGACAAAGGGACTAGATGGACACTTTTTTACCATAAAATAAAGTAGAAGTAGTAGAGAGAAGCAAAGGAGAAATCTGAAATAAAGTTTGTAGCTCGTTCGGATAAGGATACGTGAAAAGTCAAAAAGGTGGCACTGTGGAAGGGGTTAAAAAAAAAGAAAACTTTACTAAGAATCAAACTCATGACGTTTGTGTCCAATGCATAAAAGTTGACTTCTAGGGCATCCCGGTATCACCAGTGAGTTCCCGGGGCCTTCCGCAATGCACCAAAGGGATTTTTGTGGTTATAAATTTCACATACCCTTGACTTCCCTCAGAAGCATGATATCTTTTGAAGATTTTCTGCAACAAAAAAAATCTACGAGGAATGCGTTGTTTTTCCGGTTGGTTTACCTATTTTATTAAATTCATATCTATAGATAAACAACACTTGGTTGTTTATATACCATGATATATAAAAGCACAAAGTAAAATTTTTGCAGAATATTTATTAAAAACGATAAAAAATTAAAAATAGTGTACTCAATGTAATTAAATTTTTATATAACACAAATAACAATGTGGTTCTAGTTAGAAAGTTTACACAGCGCTGTGTTACGGTCCTGACCTTGAGATATAGAAAATTAAGTATCGTTATTCGTAGTAATTTAACTAGGTTCAGCCTTCAAAGTGAACAATGATTTATGCGTTATTTGATGGAAAAAAGCCGGTATGGTAGTACCCACACAAAAGAATTATAAACTGATTAATATTGTTTAAGATTTTCAGCTCGGTGTAAAGAAAGTTGAAAATATCTTGGTCTAAGATATAAACGGTTTCGTATCATAGTTATTGGCCAAGCCAAAACTAGATTATAGGCCAATTTTAAATTATTTTCAGATAAACATTATAGTTTTGATTAAAAATGTACATTTTAAGCGACGTAATAAACTTTTTGTAGCAAGATTCTTAAGCGTGAATTCTGCGATTTTGATGGTTTCTAAACATTAGTGAGGTTATCTTAGAACAAGTTGTACATAAATACACAGACTTGACATACATATACTTGAGAACACACAGTTGAAACATATTTAAGGCTTGTTTTTTAAAAAAAAATTCTCTATTGGATGTACGGAAAAAAAAACCTTCTTAAGCAATAAAAACAGACTAGCACTTAATTTTGGATTTTGTTACAATATAGCTCGAATATTGCGGCTACGCGTTTGTGGTCGTAGTCCACTGTATAAAAAAAAATTATATTTCTTGCCCTCTTACATATGTATAATATTTCAATAATAAGTGCAGTATATCTGTATTCAATAATCACTTATGTATCACTACAACGTGATATATAACGCCGGACGATCTGTTTACCGACATGTAAATTTAATTATTACTAAGAATATAATATCTTATCGAGAGTCTCATTAAGCTGTCTGCGAGAAATAATAAAGATAATATCAATATGAAACTATAATCTGATGTCCCATTTATCACGAATTTCAATGTTAAATTATGGATTACAGGGTACTAATGTATAGCTCCACAAAATACCAATACTACTATTAACAAAATTCATAATGGCCATATTTTTGCATGTTTATTATACGTAATAAAGGATAAAAGATATTATTTTCCACTCTATTAATCACACAAAGAAGAAAGAGATTTTTGTTTTGAATTGCTTTTTTAATAATTATTACAACTGCCTCATACAACCAATACTACATCAGTGAATAAATAAGTATTACGGTATTACTTTATCAAAGTTACACAGTTATGTATCTTGAAACATTTACTTGGGATATGGTTCCATGTAAAAACCAGATATACATTTTCATTAGTATAATGAATCCTATAGTATACAACAATATTAATAAATATTGATTTGCCCTAATTTGTTAGAGTTACCTAGTTAAAAACTACATTAGTTTTTAAATTTGCTACAAATATTTAACGAAGTATAACTAATTCATATATGATTATACAAAATGTGTAAATAGAAAACGCGAGAAAAATAATAATTTCAGGTAGATATCACTATAATACAATGCACCCACGTAACTATTGCGAAATGCGGTCCGATGTTTAGCGGTCTCGCACCGTTTCCACTCACAGTTACACAATGCAATTCCCATGTAGCTGGTAACTGTTCAACTTCATCTGCACATGAAAGTGTCAACTGTTTCGAAATTTATTAAATTTACAGGTACTGGCTGAATCATAACCTCATACGGGTCCGTCCGTTAGTGCCGCTGTTAAAAGAAATCAGAGCGTTTTTGGATGTCACAAAAGAAGTATGTTTTCAATCGATAATAAGCACTTAGAATTAAAAATTAGATAAAATTGCACATTAGTTTAAAAAAGTTTTATTTTTAGTAATTAAGTTATACGTAACAATAATTCCATGTGATATTTTATAATATTAAAGTCAAATTTATTCCTACAGGTTGTATTTCTCGATGCACATCATTTTCCATTAGGATTCTATCAAGCTGACGGCAGGCCAATAAGGGATGTCCATTATGGATTACTAGAAATCGTCCAGAGGGAGCTTGGCCCTCATATAGCACATGCACAGCAATTCGGTACCAGCCCCGGTTCCAGTGGACCTACACTTCAGTCTTTGTTGGATGCTGACAGACGCTTATTATTCAGTTACGTCGATAACGGCATTGTTTCAGGTAAATAAGAATCTAATATTTTTTTATATAACGGATTTTACCCGTGTTCACATGAGTAATAGTTTACACTTGGTAGTATTAGTATCTAACATACATTTTCTTAAAAAAATATGTCAATTTTAACAAAAATTGTTAACCATTGCAAAATTCTTATTTCCTACGTACAGAACTAATTAGTTTTTTTATAAAAGAAAATATAATCTAATACTATTATCGGTAAAGGCAGACTGAATTCTTGGGTACTATTGATTAAAGAATCAGACTACTTGGTATATGCTTGGCAATCATTAAAAAATTATCTTCTTCCTGTCTTCGATTAAAAAATAACGATAACCACATACAAATAATAAAACTTTGCTTATCTAACAAAGTATACTTCGTTGCTTTGAAACTATATACTTCGTAAAAATATACAATTATCAACCTATGTTAGCACCCAAAGTTCAAAAACATTACTTAATCTAAACGACTAATGTTTTGAAATTTTATTAACGTGAAACCAAAATCGAATCAGAAAGTGAAATAAATCTTTATAGAATAATTATTAAAAAAATCTGTAAAAAAAACATTCAACCCCCAAGATATTAGTTTTATAATGAATTAGACATTTTTTAATTAGTTGTTAAAAATGCTGCAATAGATTATCGCCATGTTTTTGGGCACGTTATAATAAACTTTATCTCTAAAAAATTTTTCATTTACTGTCATATTACTTCACAGTTATCATAAACTTTGTACGTTATTTATCCTTATTATTATAGTTTTTAGATAACTATAATACAGGTATATTCCAATTCATAGATAACGATTCCTAGCAATATCAACGTACATTTTCTTAAACTTTGCCTATTCAATTTTTTTAAATGAAGATACCTGTATTATTGTGAACCGTTTGACCTTGGCTAGTAAACTTGAATCAATTTTTTAGCAAAAAACAACGTTAACCTGTAAGTAGAATATCTAGCGCCTTTTGTTTAACAAAATTGTCTGCAGCTAAACCCTGCAGATATTCTCATTTTTGTCAAAAATTAGTAATTACCTACCAGTCCCTACCATAAAAATCGACGTTTTTAAAATTTATCTGCAGCAGCGCCATCTGTTGGCGAGTAACCGGAAACAGTAAAACAGAAACTTTCTACGAAAATTAGATCTGTATAATAATAATTCAATAAATTTCATCTGTATAATATAATAGTAATATCTCTTTCTTTATTAATATATACTATATCTGTTTCCTTGATTAATATTAACAATTATACATTTTGGTATAAGTAAAAAATTATAAATCTTCTATTTAAATATTCATTGTTACTTATACAACCTCACTCAACTTTTTTAAAAATCAAATAAATTTAATCCTTACGCCTCATTTTTTAACCGCCAAAGTTGTTGTTTTCAGAAAACAGCTGGTTGTGGCCGCTTCTACCTCACCTGTGGGCGAACACGAATAGCCCACACAATCTATTCCGGTACTTAGATCATGCGATCAGCAACTCACCGCAACCCAACTCCCGGTCGCCGCTGCACTCCGCCATGGCGCAAACCACCCCGACGGTGCTGGACATCCTTCTACTGCGCGGTTCGTTGCGTATTAACGCGGACGCGGTGAACCGCAATGTGACAGCGCGCCTGGCGGGACGATGGCGTCAACAAGCCAACATAATATCCACAGACTTCTTCTTAGCAAACGACGTCATCGATCTCTCTATAATGCTCAGCACTGAGCGCGGAGCTCGATTATGACATCGCGACAGTCACCCCCGTAACGGAGGTCTCCGGGTAAATAGGCCAAATCACAGTAAAAACCCTCCAACATTACATCGTTCTCCTTGGCTTCCTTATCGAAATCACTCCAAACCACATCAATTTGTCTAACTAAACCCCGCCTAGCCTAGTGTACTACTGCCATACTTATCATTAATTTATAAAGGTTACAAGTGAGATTTACTATAAGTGTTTTTTAATAGCCATGAACTAGTCATACGTTCCTCTATAAGGAATATTTTTGTATATATCTTCTAAAGAAACAACCTTCACAGGTTCATATGTTATTTAGTACATGTAATTCGTCTAATGTAAGACACCAAAGAAATAAATAAAAACTATATGTTCATTACTTTCTTTTTACTTACATAAATTAATATACTACAGTATCGGCAATAATAAATAGTATCTAAAAGTTAAAAATACTTGTACTTGTAACAAAATCGAGGTAGATTCACAGTGCTGTGTAGCACTAAAGATGTAGATCACGTGTGGGGTGCTAGAAGCGGCAAAAGTTCTGCGCGACTCATCCGCGCTAACTGGCGCGCGTCGAGACCCATTGCGGCAGCTGCTCCACGGACGTCCAGACCGAAGCTCTGAAGCAAAGCTGCTAGAGCTACTTCCTCCCCTGTACGGGGATCTCGAAGCCGCGGACATGACCCGTTACATTGTGGCCAAGAACACTTGTCAATAAGTCTACGTGGTGCACAACGCACTCTTCCTTGATTTTCTTCTCCAAATCGGCGTTCCCAACACGAAATTGCTTGAGGTAACGATACACCCGACACATTAATCGCCAACCATTCAGACCTTGCCAGTGCGCCATGTGCTATACAAGCTGGTCCGAACGTTGCTCTCACTGTCTTCAAGCTAGATCGTATAGCCGAACCAGTCTGATGAACAGCATCCCACTGCGCGCGCGTTCGTGGTGCACGTACGCCTTCCGCCGTTAATTGAGCAGAGTCGAAAAGATATTGAAACACAAACAAAGGTGTTCGTATGTACGGATATAATCGATATCCAAAGTAGCACAACCACGGTTTATCGTGGTACTCCCGCATGCAAGAAGTTGGTGGTGACCCGCGCCAGTACGAGTGACCCAGTCTAGCGACAGCATCCGTTGAATATGACCGTCTCGCTTTCGCTGAGCGATCAAGGAACCATCCGGAGTCAGCAATTGCTGCAACGCGAACTCCGTATGGTCTTAACATTCTTCTTGCAGCATCTGCGTTGAGCATAACACCAGTGCCTCCGGCGCTTGATCCTACTAATAGTAGTCTTCCAGCCAACCCAAGTTGAAGAAGATCGGAAAGAATAGAGCGGACAATGAGTCGGCCAGCGAAAGTGAAATTACTGTTTGCTCTTGGTGTAACCCTAGTTCCGGCCCACATATCGCTTGAGCAGTAAGGCAAAAGGATGTGGTTAGATGTGTACCACAGAGGATTATTGGTAGGGTCGGCAGAGAGAAGGGCAGGTGCTCGACGGGTCCGTGGCCATCGCACGGACGACATGAGTCCAGGTCGACGCTGCCACCTAGCACTGCATGACCCCATATCCCAGCAATATCCTCCACCCTCTAGGTACACCACCCAGTGTTGAATGTTGCTACCACGACGAAAATAGTATCTGTAATACATTAAATAATGTTTTAATACAGTTGTTTTAATATATATAAATATTAAAACTTTGATTATATATTATATATATATGTAAAAACAATTTTCTTATTGATAGTAATGATTCCAAACTTTTACCGTAGTAATAAAGTAGTTCCTTCTATAATCATCAGTTAAATTTTAATATTGTTTTATTTAAGAGCACGAGGCACTCGCCTCATCAAAGAAACTTAGATAAGTGTCTAATATAGCAATGATGTTTATATTCGTTGAAAGTCGAGTCACCGTTACAACATAAAAACTCAACCCACCCTGCAGGAGTACCATCATTGCACGTAAGCGAGCTGTTAGTCAACCATGTTAACCTCAAGCTGTCACGTGTAGAGGCACCATCACAAGTAACGCTTAATATAACCTGAAACAACAACCAATCCAATTCAGTGAATCAGAATCAGTATAACAAAATATATAATAATATAATCAACATTAGATCTTTTAATTCTGCGAATATCGACAGGAAAACCCGTAAGACCAATCAATAAATCTTTACCATTTTTACCACCGGAATAGAACCAAGTGCCAAAACTAATGCTATTAATTACAATAGTGAGTCTTTTAAAACTAATCTTTTCGTAAATTAATTTTAAACTAGCTGATATTCAGCCGACATCCTACAATTAAATGGTAGTAGGAAATAAGTACTGAAACCAACTTCCCTCCACCTTCCCACCGTTAGGTTCATTACTTTTTCTTTAATATATTGATTAACCTCTTGCCATTGAAATGCACATATTATACTATAATTTTAAATGCTGAAACCTGTGTGTAACAAAAAGAATTGTTCAACTGGTAAATAAACAACATAAATATTATACGTAACGTCTGTCGGGACTAGTCCAGTGATAGCACAAAAATATTTTCAAGGCAATAATCCCTCTGATATCTTAGAAAGCTACTTTTATTGGAAGCAATTGTTCTGTCACAATAGCTTTTTTTCCCCAGAGATTTTAGGTTTGTGAGGATCGAACCTGCACTTCATAAATAGTAAACTAACACCCAAATACATTGTAGATGTACTACCGTTACTATCTGTAATTTACCAGCTAACATAGTCATAAAGGCTCGGATGAGGATCTATAGCGTATTAATTTTTTTAACAAGAATATCAATATTGTTATTTTTTTATATAATGCGCAAACACGTTTCAAAAAGACAATATTATTCATGCTAGGCTGTAATGAATAATTCAACTTTACGTTGCACATAACTTGCCTTAACTAATGTTAATTGTTTATACAACAAAGAAATATGAAATACATTCAGTGGTAATTATTTTATTTTTTTACAAGCAGTTAATACGAACTTTATCATATCAGACCATTTCGCAACGTTGATATTTGCTCATCAACGTTGCGAAATAATCAACTTTATGTAAATTTTGACGAAATGAAATATGAAATTATTAATATCTTTGATAAATATTATATATAAAGAATGTAACTACTGAATATAACAAACATGTGACATAATTGTGGTACAAGGCCAACAGTAAATTAACAATTCATATTTTATTTAGCATTAACAATTCAGTATTATTAGTTGTATACATTATATTTCTACGCTATAAAAAGAATATTGATTCTATCCAATAAATATGGATTATCTGTCTTAATAGTATATAACTCAAGTTTGTAACGAATTTCCTTTACTATTATCATGATTAGTTTTTTTATTTCAGATATTTAGGTGTATTTTATGCTGCATTCATACAACTTCTAAAATGCACCAGTACAAGGTAAGTCAGTTTACTACATAAGTGACAAAAATAATATCTACTGCTAACATCGATAAATTAATATTTATTGTTGTAAATAAATCGCTGTGACTACACTAAATATTTACAAATAAAACCTACTTTTAATAGATTGTTATTAATATTTTGGGAAGTTTACAAGCTCTGATTATATTTGCAGTGAAAAATGTATAAAATTAATAAGTGAAAAATATACTTGTTGGTCCGTGCAAATTATTTTTGAAAAAAATTATGAATTAACCACTAATGAAACACAAAAATGTACATGTACATAAAAAAGAATACATTAAAATCCAGCACAATAATAAACATCACAAGGTTTCACTAGATGTAATAAAAATTGTATGCGTACACAGATGGTCCATGCGAGGCGGTCGGTGCGCATGCGCGCGATCATCGCGGCCGATGCGCCGTGGCGCCCTGCGAGCGTGCACACCCCATACTGTGCGCCTCCGCCTCTACACTGGGGCACCGGCGCGCACGGTAGCTTACGCTCCCTGTTTACAAAATAAAGCCTCTATTTACGGCGAAGGCGAAGGGCCGTACGAGCTGATGCGCGGCGTCGGACTGAATAAAGGTAAAGAGGCGGGCGCTCGTTTGTGCGGCAGGAGCGGCGGGACCGGCTCCGGCGGCGAGATCAAAAGCGGCGCGGATCAAAGGCGCCGCCGCGCGATCGGCATCCGTCATTATTATTATGCAAGCATTACCGAGCGCGTGACTCAGGCGAGAGGGCCACGCGAGCTGCGCGGGCGCCATACACCCCCACCCCACCCCCATCACACCACGCTTCACTAATCAACAGCCCCGGGTGCGAACGGATTTGTTTCTTGTTTTCACATGTACTGCTTTGAACATATTTTGCACCCCGTATCAATTCAACAATACCTTCGGGCGAACAGCGGCACGGGCGCGGGAGTAAACTTGCGCTGGTGTTTGATCTTCTAATTTACAACTTCGTTCTAATGAATTTAGTACATTTGATACACTTACCATAAACGGAATCTTTCAGTTTTCTATGAATAGCTGATTTTTGATAGACTCATTCAAAAATTATTCCAAAAAACAAGACTAAAATCTAAAAATAAGACTTACGTTAATAAACAGGAAATAATGATGATTTTTTTATTTTCTTACCTTTATCACATTCTCTAGAAGAAACATACTTTTAAACAGCGAAAACCTGCCAAAGCATTTGCAGAATAGTTTTCTTGCCTATGTAATAAAACTAAATTTTGCGGATTTTATCACGTTTATTAATATTTTTCTTTCTATCACAGTTTATTTCCTTTAGTTTCATTTTATTTATGCAAAAACGTTAAAAGATTTAACAAAACTATGAATTGAGCAGTACAGTTTAAAATGGTTGATTAATAATTATTCTACTTATGAGTTATCGTATGTCAAAGATATTTTTTTCCTAAGAATTTAATGATGAAGTAAATCGAAGCTAAAAATACTTAAAAACGATAAAACTTTCGATTTGGTGATCCATACTTTTAAAAAAAGAGTGTTATAGCCTTTTTTCAGGTAATTTGGAGAAACAAATCAGAAACCAATTAACAGTGACTGACCTTCTCTTAATCTACTACAGTTACCGGTGGATTCGTAATGTTAATGTAGGATGTAAGAAATCTCTTTCTCTTGTAAATTCCCTCTTAAAATATACTCATATTTTATATACATTATTTTAGAGATATTATACATTATGGCATATTATATACATATATATATATATTTAAGTTAAATCAAGAATAAGAAGAGTAAACTCTGAAGGTGACGAAAATAACAAGCTTTATGTACTTACTTTATGTAAAAGATTATAATTTTGTTGAGTTTAAGACCATGGTCAAGAAAAACAGAATAATCAAACATGTTATAAGAACGTAAGCTCCCGAGTATGCCATATTAACAAACACGATGTATTATAGCATTGATCTCTCCAGATAAAAATTATCCCATTTCGTTTAAAACTAATTCTCCACCCTCCATTATGAAAAACGAAATAGTTTTGTTAAGTAGTATGATTTTTCCAAAACTCGCATGGCTAGCTCACTCACGACCCTCATATTGAAAATCCGCCGCTTTAACAGCATTACTATCTTTCAATTATCGTCATTTGTGTACCTGAGTATTCCGGTTGAGCAGACTCCATCATTCACGACCTTATTGTTATTATTATTATTATTTTCCGGTTTATGGCTTCTACTGCTCTGCGTAATAATTTCGCCAATGTCTAGTGATGGTGAGAATACACACAGGGGATAGAAAAATGTTCGGTATAAAAGTGAAATTCTGCTAATACGAAAGAGAATCCAGAACTTTGGCGACGATTTTCTATTCGTAAAACGATAGGCAACACAAATATATAGCACGTAGTACAGTAAATCGTGTAAAAAACATTATCAAAGAATATTTTCGTCCGTGTCAAAATCTAGGTCACGACCTTATTGTCACCTAACACAATGTAAAGTCAAAATCAAATATCAACCTAATGTCGAGAGAAACAGAAATCCACAACAATCTCTTTAATCACAATATATTTTTTAGTCATTTTCAATATCCGTTAAGTTTTTTTAATAAAAAAATTAATTTTGTTTAAGTAATTTGCCGAAGGAATCTGTATTAAAAGATGTCATCTTTATGTATAAGTAGTAATTACTACACAGAAACATTCTGTTTTGGAGTCCAAAAGAATTGAGATAGTATTGAGTAAAAACCGCAAAAAATCATTTTGTTCTATTGACAACATATGTTTATGAATTATAATCCCTATATTAAACAATTTTTAACAACTATTAGCCACAATGTCAAGTTAAATAGAAACGGAACAACAAACAGTCAATAAAAAATTAACTAATAATTTTTAATTCTAGGACTATGTTCAATTTTTTTTAAATTTTTCGAGCTATTACTAAACACTCTTTTTTAATATGTGCCTTAAGGAAGTACAATAGATAAACTCTTAATTGCTCACAATAATAATATGCTACGGAGAATAAATTTAAATAACTAAACTTATAATCTAAATGTGGGCAAAGGCCTTATTGTTATAAATACTAAATATTATTTTTGAAGCCAGCACTTTTGTTTATTACAATTTTATATTGTATTACATATTTATGGCTAACGCTGTTTTTATAATTTGTTTTGGTCGTGTTCTTTATGACTAGACATTTAGCTTATTTTCCATACTAAATATGACACAGTAAATATATTTCTCTTTGTTTAATCGATATGGGCGTAATGTAGATTATATTTGATCCAGTTGGGACAGTTGCACCGCAATCCAGGTGTCGTTAACTACAATATAATTGACATGCGGCACAGCCAACCTTCAAAGCCTGTACCTGCCTGTAAAAATGCCATCTTAAAGCCGTGCCGCCACAATGAGCCCTTTGACAGTTGGTACCCACCTTTATGATGCCGACTCTGATATATGATACGGGCCGGGCTCATTAAATTTATTTTATCGACTCCAAGCACAGCATCTAGCTATCCGGACAATAAATCAGGGCGTCTAAAAGAAGAGGCAACGCCGCTCACAAACAGAGCGGAAGAATTAGCCATTAAGATCATTCAAAATCTTCACGGCTTATTATTCAATCCCATTATGATTTAGTGGGACGGCATTTTAAAAGCGATTTTATACAGAAGACCATTATACAGCTCGTTTTCTATAACAATAAACATTACAAAAACTTCATGTTATGCGCGCTCGATCGTTCCTCATTAAATTATTAAGGGCGGTTAACATTTTTTTGGTTTCTTTCTATGTTTACCTAAATACACTGTGTAATTTTTATGCTTATGTATACAAATTCAATGACATAACTAATCAAAGCATTGTGTTTTTGACAAACTTAGTACCTCCCAGCTTCGTTGCCTACGTTCCCAAATTAATACTTTCTGTTAACCAATAAAAATGTTGGTTAATTAGCATCTTTCGTGAACGTTTTCCTGTTTGTTTTGTTATGGTTTAAGGCAAAACAATAATATTAAACCTGTAATAGATTGATGTTTTTTTACAACTAAATTAATTTTATCATAACCATAATAAGTGATTAACAAAACAAACTGTTGCTAAAAATAACATAAAAGTGATCGCCTCGAGTCAGGACTTACGATCGGAAATTACTAACCTTTTTTTTACAGAGGCACAACTGCTACCGTGGTCCGCCCCGATAGAGACAAAAAATGCAAGATCGTCAGTAACGAGATTACTGTACACTCGTCCACAACAATGAATGCACCATCAATTTATTTCAAGTTATCTGTTTGTACAAATCGATAATGTTTTGGTTACGTTAGCTAAGGAAATTATTAAGATTATCAACGATTCATGTAGTCAAAACACAAAGTACGTCATTCAAATTAAAAATATGTAATGAAAAATCAAAGAAGGTTAAAATTAACATGGATTTGTTAAGAGGGTACGTCTAAAACCTTTTCATTTCATCTGAAAGCATGTTTGTGTAAAAACGTCGATGACTACTTGAATATAGTGAAAATAATATTCATCGTCATCATAACAACCTTTAGCTGTGCACTACTGAAAATGTATACTACAGAATTAAATGTATATAATTACAATCAACTCACAGTTCTGTTCACGACGGCCCACGACATAAACCTGTGACGATTCTGGAGAAACGTATACAAATTTTTTGGTTGGGATATAAGAAACAAATGCATATATAACAATTCCGCTTTTTAGGTAAAATATTTCATACCGTTTTGTTGTAAGTTGTACGAATATCTATATTTAATTTAAGAATGATTTATAGTGAACTTTAGCCGTTTAAAGAAAATCTAAAGTTAAGAATTAACCGAAATACACAGCTATATACTAAAACAAAAACCCATTTATACAATGACATAAATCTACGAGTAATTATATATCATTTTAAATTTATTTAGGATAATAAGTTAATAAACGTAAATACAGAATTAATAATACCTGAGCTAAACAATTGTAAAGATGGTGATAAATGGGCAGACTCTACAGATATTTATGATGAAAGCATATAATAAAGCTAAAAAGTCAGTCATCACGTAAATAAAATAAAAAAAAACTTTTGTTTTCAAGTGAACTCTTGACTCGTGTTATTCAGTTCAATACATGCCTTCTGTCGATTAACACTTTTACTTTATTTTTAAAAAAGTTTTGACTTTGATTTAAGATCTAGAGACAAAGGAATATGGTATAGAACAATCCAACCACACCCATTGCGTTCACCATGGATG
>DWLS01002498.1:0-17951 GCA_018246255.1 Pachliopta kotzebuea | reverse complement strand
GTAATTATACTGTACCCGCAACAACAGTGGCTAATGGACAGTCAATATATATATATATATATATTTTTACTTATTTATTTCTTTAAATGTATCTTTATCATTAAGCTTTCAGATGATATAATAAAAGAGTAGATTTGTCAAGACATTACGCTCTCTTAAACATATTATAAGAAAAGTCTAAAATCATCATTAACTTATTAACTACTTACCTTACCTACCCTTTTATTTTAATTATGGACTCTTCGTCTAGATTAATAAATCAATAGACATTCATATGGCTGAATTTTTTTTAATATAATCAAATACGGTACATTACCATTTGTATTTATAGAAAAAAACAGAATACAACTACTGCCTTATTTATTGCTTACTAGCGCCAAACAAAAACAACAAAAATAGTTTTTTTTGGCTATTTAATGATTAATGACAAAATTTACTATCGTCTATATATAAAGCGATAATATTTACTATTTTTCTGAAGTATAGAAATGAATTTTGTATATAGTCTGGGTATGGTAACCTCAGCATTGATCATATCGATTGGTATAAAATGGTTTTCCTTCACTGGATTCTATTAATCAGCTAGCGAAGTCCAGATCTGCTAGTCCTGGGGCCCATGAAGCCTTCAAAGACATAACAGTGGCTGAGGGCATCGACAACAGCATACGATAAAAAAAATCTTTTAGCCAGTGGGAATCGAACATGGGATTACTCGACAAACTGAGCTATACCGCTTTTTAACAGCGGCTACTAGGTTTATAGCCACGCGATTTGATAAACAGCTTAGAGCACGTGATATTAGTTCGTGTAATACTAACTGCGCGTTACATTGAAAAATTCATAGGTTCAGGCCGGATTCGAACCCGCTACCTACGGAGTGAGAGGCCGGCGTTCAAACCACTAGGCTATCACGGCTTCGCCAACGCTAACTTGGTTACCGTCGTCGTTGAACTTTACTCGTCTTTACTCTTCTTTAAAGAGTTAGAATCCCAACAGTGGGACTATTAACAGTTCCGTTTATATTGTATACCCGTTTTCATGCGGGTCCCACACAATAACCCACAGTATCTAAGTCAACCTCACCTGCTCGTGGTGGAGCCTGGTAATCAACAAATTAGGTTGGCCAACCTGCATTGCTCAAATCTCCTCATTATTGGGGAAGACTTATGTCTATTAATGAACGCTTAGCGATAAAGTAGAAAACTTCTTTAAAGAAATTACTAATTAAATATTTTGTGCTTTCATGGCTTAAAAGCGGCCTGCTTGATTCCGATACCCCATCAATTATGTCATCATCAAGCATTAAGAAGACGAAAAGATATAAAAGAAAAATAGAAGAATGAGAGTGTAAGTATGAAAGAAGGAAATAGGAAGAAGGGGAATAAACCAAGATTTAAAAAACAAAGCACGGTAGTCAATCCTTTTTTAACTCTTCATACTTAGCCAATCTTACTCGTACGTGACTTCGGATACGGGATTCTCAGAACTCTCTGTATAACGCTGTAGGTAACTGAGTAAACACGGGCCACGTCGCTCACATTAAATACTTTTCCTAACCTATAAATATTTGCTATCATCAAAAAATCTATCAAAACCCGTGTATCGTTATCATTAAAAAATACCACTCGACCTTACCTTCTAATCATTGCTACGTACAGTTTCACGTTTCGTTATAGGATTGATCTTTGGATGTAAGTAGGACAGATTACGCCTAAGCTTCTACATTCCGAGAAATGTTAACGGACTCTTGACCGTAACTTGGCGGTGTGTCTTGAAACAATAATCGCATCAGCAAATTGCATATGACTTATCAATATTCAGATTCAAGAGCCTATAGGAAGTTCACAGTAACTTATAGAACTTTCTTTAAAGGAGGTGTAAGGGGTCCCACGCAATAACTCACGGACCTAAATCAACCTCACCTGCTCGTGGTGCACCCTGTTAATCAACAAATAAGCTTCTGGCACCACACCAACCCGCATTAGGCCAGGCTGATGCACAGCAGTAGACCTCTATCGCCTGATGAAGTATAGAACTTCTTTCAAGAAATTATCAAATCAATATTTTGAGCTTATCACGGCTTAAAAGCCGCCCGCTTGATTCCGATACCCCAATCAATTATATCATCATCATCACCAACCAATGGCATGGTTTTTAAACCGATCATAACATATCAAACTATTCACTGTCATATTTTTCATCTATTACATTATTGTCGAAGTCTGTAAGTTACAGGCGAGAGCCGAATTATTCAGGGCGAGTATGATTTACTAACTTCTTCCTCATTATCACTTAAAATCATGTAAAACTAGTGGACTCGTTTACCGCTGGTTGTTTTTAAACTACAATAGTATGGGTGTTACTCAAATTTACGTTACGGTACTGAATTCTGTAACGATTTTTTACAATTTCCTATAAAATAATTAACTTAAAGAACTAAGAGTATTTTATACAGCGAATTTTTTATGCGACTCGAGCAAGGTTTTGAAGGTAAGTTATACGTTTGCCCATAGCAACGTGGCGCTGGCTAATATGACACAGCTCATAACTCGTCGCCTTGAGCCGTAATCTGTAAGTCTCGTTATCCCAGTAATTTCACTAGCATACCCTTCAAACTGGAACACAGTAATGTGCATACATTACTGTGTTCCGGCAGCAATAGGATTTGCCGTGATACCTACTCAAACGGTAAGGTAAGTATTCTTTCGAAGCTTTGCCTTATAGATAGAGTTAAGTTTAATGAAGTATTAATAAGTAATAAGTTGATTAAAAGTTTTTTTTTTGTGATTTAGGGTTACAATTAATGTAGTGATTATTTTAAATGAAAATTGTAATATCTGTAACAAGTATCCGGACAATTTACGTGTAGAAGAATGCGTGAGGTGGTGGCGCGCGGCTCGCTCGCATATCGGATTCGAGCGGGCCGCGAACACAGCACTGTATTGTGTCGCTTATAGAACAATGCGTCGTATTTATAAAACATTAAAAGCCGGCGTATCGTTCGTGAAATTAATAACAAATAACAATCGTGAAACGTTAGTTCGGGAGCAGTGTGAATTACCTATGCAGTTGAGTAACTTCGCATGTAAAGATCAATTTTACGACGATAATAATTTTTATACCTCCACATCCATACGCCAACTACGTAAACAGTAGGAGTTTGTTAAACGCCGCATGGATTAACTCTGTACGTCCCCTATTCATAATAAATATCTGTACAAATGAGCTTAGATAGCTTACAAACCAGTTAAATTACTGGGGTAACGAGACTGAACACTTTACGTCTCAAGGCGACGAGCACAATGTGATGCTGTGTATACCATCTCAACCAGCGCCGCGTTGTTATGGACAAGCGTATCACTTACTACCACGTGTGCGCCGTCCTCGTAAAAAAAATATACCATCTATATTGAGACAATTTTTTTAAAAATCAATTACATTCGGACAAAATAAATTAAAAACGGAAGAAATGTACTAAATGATTAAGAAATGTTATCATTGAAAGTACAAATTACATGAATAGTAATTTTTTTTTGGACATTGACCTATAGCCATTTTCTCTGCTAGGTATCAATAGATCCATTTGATGTGGTCTTGTAAAGATATAATGTTTGAAAAAGAGAGATACGGTCATATACATTATCTTTTGAAAATATCTTTAATGATGTCTAGTAGCTGCACTTGGGACGTCTGTTTCTCATAAAAATACTTATTACATATTTTTCGTTTATACTTATATATTCTGTCATTCTCTAAAGATACAGATAACTATTATATATTTAAGCTAAGGTAGTTAAATTCTGAAAAAGCAGGTAGAATCGTCAGACGCCCCAGGGAAGAGTAACATAATCTTTTCGCTCAATTAGCAAAACGCCGGCCTAAGCTCCTGGAGGCATTATTATCCAACACCTGGTTATTGAGACGAGAGCTTCCCTTCCTAATGAAACATAAAAAATAAAAGGAAATTCCATTGCGATGTTGCCAAGTAATTATTTTTATTCGTTAACATAAAATAATTCTCTTTTAGCAATCCAATAACATTTTGGCCATTTAAGGAATTTTCGAAGATATTTGTTCTACAACAGAAACAGATACCTATGCCCATCAATTGACTTCCGTGGACTGATGATGATGATTATTTATCATATCACATCACTAACAATTTAAAGTTAACAAATATTATATTATATAGGCCTAAGTTTGACTATGTGTTTCTATATAGATTTATTCACTAATTGTATGTAAGTTAGTACATGTAGTTATTATTATTATTACTATTTAATCCATAATCTAACTTTCTTACCATAGCTTGAAGCAAGCACTTTTTAAGGGATTTATAGTTAGTATTAAGTCTAGTTTAGTGATAAATTATTATGAGAATTGAAACTTAAACTAATAATGATATTATATCCGGTACTTCAAAAGTAAACGCAATTGCCCAGGCATCATTGTGGGGATCTGTTGTAGATCATAGTTACGCTAATAAGTTTATAAATTTCAATACATATGATTAAAAAACCTTTCTTAAATCCCATTCTAAAGCCTCATCATTAAATACATGCTTATATAAGGTATAGTCTGTAGGAGCTCAGCGCCCAGATAATAATTCATACATTTCAAACTAATGGAAACAGAAGCTGGTGGATGAGTAATTCAATACATTAGTTGTTCGCATTATGTACTCTATATAGCAGAATGCAAATGCTGCCACAATCAGAGTATTTTTAAAATAGATTTAAACTCTGTTCAAGTAATAATTATTTAGGATGTAAATAGATCTGGAATCTTCCAATTGTTACAATAATACAGTTGAATCAAGTCAGACAGACCGCGTGTTCTATTCGACTTCTGAATAAATTTACTAAGTACGAGTAATTCTTCTCATGAATAGATGTAATTATATTAAAATAATTAGACAATTACAATTATAGTTGACCCTTAACTGAGGTTGAGACCGCTATCCGATTATAAATTGCTTTACTTTGTTTCGTTTACCTTGTCGCACCGTCTTTTCTATATAACCTCAATAAATTATCATTATCAAAGTGAACAATTAAGTTTAATAATTGTTGATGCGCCGCCGTTAACCTTGACTTAACCTGCTTATCACAATGTTTACAAAAATTTCTATAAACAAATTTCACTTTTGTATGTTGCAATACGTTTTAAAAGTTTTGACGTGTCGATTTCGCTTCGTAACTGACCTATCAAAGCAGTTTTTAACCACTCCAATAAAACGGGTGTTAGACAGCAAACATTATTGTTATTTTTTTATCTGACTAGGCGACGAAACGAGCAGGGTGTTCACCTGATGGTATGTGATACGTTTGCTCATAACAATATGCGCACATTGCGCTCGTTGTTTTGAAACATCAGATGTTAAGTCTCGTTACCCCAGTAATTTCACTAGCATACACCTTCCAAACCGGAACACGGTAATTTTTGCATAACGTTTGCGGTTGTAATAGGAGCTGCAGCGGTATCTATCTAGACGGTTTCAGGCAAAAGGGACTTTTTATATTTTTTTCGAAGAGGAAATCTTCGAAAAGATGCCTTGCCTTCTGGGGGAAATCAAGGTTATGTGCAGATTCTTACCCACTAAAACCACCACGGCGGTCGTCCTCGGCGTTTAGAGAGGTCACGGGATCTCTGTACGGAACACAACCGTCGACGATATCCAATTTTTGGCCCAACCCAAACGAAGAGGAATAATTAAAATATTATGTCATCAACACCATCAACCAATGGTATGGTTTTTCAGACCAATCATAATATATCATCACTGCGATGTATATGTCAAGCAGTGGATGTCTATCGGCTGATGATGATGTGATGTGAGTGGTAAAAGTGAACTACCGTCAGTGAACTTCTGAAATCTTAGCTAACTCTGGTTCAAGGAACATTCTCCAGATTCCGTACACTGTAATACAATCCTGGAAGTCTTCAGTAAAGGATCGGCGTGTACAAGAACAAAGCATTATTAACATGTAACGGCCGTTTAGCGTGTTACGCAAAATACTCGAATCCGAGATCCCGGGGTTACTTAACGCGTCTCCTAATAATGTCGATAGCCAGTCGTACAAAAGGTAATTGTTCTCTCAAACAATAAAGTTTAATAACGTAAGGTTCTAGGTAAGGCGGGCGCGTATTGTGCCGGCTGTGCGCCGTGCGCGGACGGCTGTGCGCTTTAGTTAGATAACGACCTACAGCACTACACTACTGCTCCGTTTCTTTTCTTTTTTCTTTATTAGCTAACACTGGCAACGTTTCCGCAATTTCACAATGATTCATTCCGCAGTCATTGTTTAAGGCCAACTTGTATTACGTAAGAGCTCGCGGAGTCCGGATCCGCGAGCTCAGGGTCCGATGAAGCTTTCGCGGCCATAATAGTGGCCAAAAGCATCGACATTCGAAAAAAATATTACGTAAGCGGAGATTTTAAACTTTCCGCGTTCTAAGTGATATACTGGTCGGCAACGCGACAGCGGTGCCTCTCCTTCTCCGCCTCGTCTATAGGGTACGGTTACTGCTTACCAAGAGGCAGTATGCTTGTTTGCCACCTCAGTGGTATAAAAAAAAGTGGTTGTAGTCAGTCTATTTTACCAGAGACCGTCTATGTAGGTACGGTCACAACTCTTATTTCTACCGCCAAATAGTCATATGCTAACATTACTGTGTTGTAAAGAATGCTGTATGCTAGTTAAATTACTGAGGTAACGATACTTAATAACTTACATCTCAAGGCGACGAGTGCAGTGTGATGCTGTGTGCATCTTAATCAAAGCCAGGTTTTACGCAAGTGTATCACTTGCCATCAACTCAGACCATCAAATCAGACTTGCTCGTCTCATCGAAAAAATCTATAATAATTCTTATGACATTTGTTGTACTTAAATAAGCTTTCAGTTTTGTAAGGCCCGTCTCGGACGAATAATTAAGGAGGTCTGTGTTGATGTTGATAGCGACAGATTGAAATGATCACTATGATTACTAACTGAACCTGCAGATGTCATCCTGTGTGTATTGTAAAATGGATGTTCAATACTATGAATACATGTTTTTTGATTTTATATGTTTACATTACGTATGTTATATGTTAAATAATCTATATCTAAATAACAATTTTTTGACAAAATGAATTTTAAGTCTTCTCAATCCTCGTATACGAAATGAACTTCCAGTTACCTTACCTGATTACGATCCTTAATTAAGATGGCTTTATTAAGTAAATTCAGAAGGTGAGGAGGGAGCAGTTCTGACTAGTAATGATAAAGGCAACAATTATTAAAGTCACCTTGATGTTTTAGCTTATAGGAATTCAGTATATGTACGTACCCTCAGTAGCTAAAGGACCAGATGCAAGATTTCCTGACGAAAAGGGCCTCACTTATTATTTATTCCTGTGTTAAAAACTAAAGTTGACTCCACGAAAATACCCCCTATGTTATCTGATCAAGTACGGTCATAAAACCAGATTAAAATTAATGTTAATCAAAAGAAAACTAGGTCGTTGTATTGAAATAAGATTGATAATATAACCTATGACTTATATTAGGTAATGATTTCTCAAAAATTAACAATGTTGTCTGTTTAATATTGCCAGGCAGACTGCAAAGGTATCATCATCATCATCAACTGTTAGACGTCCACAGTTGTACATATGCCTACCCTACTAGTGAGGGGATACCAGTCATCTCACACTACTCTGGCCTAATGTGAGTTGGTAAGGAGCTTGAGTCTTGTTTGTTCATTAGCAGATGAAGTTGGCTTTGGTCCTGTGACTTGTTGTGGGGCATCACTTACACCCCTAACCGTAACAAGGTAGTATATATGAATTTAGTAATGAAATCTGTAACACTCATTACTGACTATGGCATACATTAAAAAATATCAGTGTATTAACCGGACTCTCGTCCAACAATTGTGAATAAGCTCCACTTGAATAAACGGACTTTAGTAAATTACTTATTCTTCTGTTCTGAAATAACAATCAGTCAATACGATCGACATAAAATGTTGTTGTACTTAGATCACTTTATTAGATATATGTTATCTTATACCGAATGTTAAATGAAGTGTTTTTTATATGTAATTTAATAAAATATCGTGTTTTTTACTACATTTATTTAAAAACTTTATTTGCACACATAGAGGTACAAAAAGGCGGACTTATTGCCAAAAGGCATTCTGTCACTACCGCGTTAAAAACTAAGATAGTGTTAATACATTTTGGTATACTTAGCAGATATGTTATTCTATTATAAATGTAATTGATTTGTGCATACAAACATTATAAGGACATATACTGTGATGAAGGTCAATAAGTAAATAAAATATACATTTATTGAAAATAATTACATACATGATAAATACGTACTTTAACGTTGTGTTAATTTCCATGATCTTTGTTACCTTAAGTAATATTGGGCACTACTTGTCCTCTTGTTCTTTATTATACTTAACGTATGTTTTATATATGACTGTTTGTGCCAAAATAGAGAGAAAAAGGCATTTATAATCTTAAATAATCACAAGGGCTCATTATAAAGTAAATGTATGCAGCCGTGTTGTTTACTCGAAGTTATGATTATTTTTTTCATGTAATCGTTAATGATTTGTGTGCGGTTTGCGACAAGTGCTCAGGGGTTAAGGGGACGCGACCGCGGGCTGACGTCAGGGGTTCGAGACCGAGCGCGCCGCCCGCTGCCCGCTAGATAGCGGCGCCGCATTCGCACTCTTAGATAACTTTAAACCTCGACTAGAACTACTTAACCGGCTGGGTTAAATTAAACCGCTAACCATCCACCATATAAGCACCACAGATCATTCCTACATCAAAAACCTTGATGAAAATAATACTTTTATCATGCGCGAAAGCCTAGTGGTTTCAACGCCGGCCTCCAACTCCGGAGGTACCGGGTTTGAATCCGGCTAGCACAAATTATTTATTCAATTTATTTGGAGTCAGTATAACAACTAATACCACGTGCTCCGTCGATGAAGGAGGACATCGTGAGGAAACCTACATATCTATGTGATGACCGTCCGTGGTTTGATTAGTATGTGAAATGGAGAAGGCAATGACAACTCTACTCCATTATAACTGCCAAGAAAGTCGTCGTGCAGTTCACCACTTGATGACTACGACCCTCAGTCATGAGGAAGTACGACTCAGAAGAAGATGCCACTAAGTCTTTTCTAAATCGAAAATCCTTTTCAAGTTTTACTTTTATCAAAATAGTATATGTTTGTATATATTAATATATTACTTTGTTCTAATGACAAGAGTTGTAACTAGTGAAATTACTAATTATTAATCTTTTGTCTTAAAATGATGAGGATATTGTACTACTGTGTTGAAACATATATATACATTTGAAGTAGCGCTTCGTTATTATGTGCGAGAATGTCTCTATTTTTTAAGTAAGTTTCTGTTCGTGTTTTAGGTAAGGGTCTATTATTTTCATTTTGTTTTAGTGCTACACTTTTCCTTATTTTGCTATCCTTGACTTCTCTCTTACCGTTCTTTTCTTTCCTTTCGCCGCATCTTTACTTTATATCTATTGCTTTTTCTTTTTCTCTTCTGTTTTCTTTATTTTTACTACTTAATTTTGGGAATGTCACTTACCAACAGGTGAAATTCCAACTACAGTCGTATCGATGTACAAAAATAGTACTTACTTTGTACTTAGTTGATGTGAAACTAATAAAAGACTAGATAGAATGATGAAGATGATGGTTATATTTTCTTTATTTATTCTCTTCATATCCTGAAAGGTTGATTGGAAGAGAATGCCTTACGGTATTATATCCGCCTTTTTGTTTACCGTTTTTCTGTCTTGTTTTGTTTGTGCAAAAAAAAGTATAAACAAATATGGGCTGATAATGGTTTTGATAATAAATTAAAAGAAGACGCGAAATAAAAGAAATGCTAGGATGCGAAATAGAAAATAAATACACCGCTCATTCTTCATTCACGACCAATGTTCTATCACAACTCCAAATTGTAACTGAAATTATTATGATACTATGTTCGTTTTTTTATTTATTTATTTTAATTTTTTTTCTTGTCTGTTTACTTTAAAGATTTAACAAATAATAATACAGAGAGTGAAAAGTAATCGAATCGATACGAACGCGCCGTCATAGAAAAGCGCAATTTTTCCGCAAATTTCCCCTCGCTGATACACAAACCGTAAGCGCAATGATAAAGCTGATCATAAACGAATTATCGTCGCTAACATACCGAATCGATTTCATTCGATGTCAAATCGATTTAGGTGTAAACTAGTAAAAGCACGGGCATACTCGCACCAAGCCACGAGAAGCAGCTATTTGTACTGGATTCGTCACGGGACAGCTTTACGAGCGCGATTGCACCTCAGGGGTCAGAGCTTACCTTACCTTTTCATTACTTTCCTACGATTTAATCAAGCTGCTTTTCAGAATAAAAGGTTTTTTTTTGTTTGTTAATTGTACCATAGTTGCAGTACCTGCTACTCCTGCAACAGTTGCTGCAATGTTTGTTTCTCATTTTCTTCTCTGGCATTCGAATATTTGGAAACAACGATGGACTCTGATCGATTAAGTTTAAAAAAGTAAGTCTTTCAAATCCATTTTGAATAAATTAATTTGTCTTTGCCTTTGAATAAATTGGTTGTAAGCGATACGCCTATAGCAATGTAATTAGGATGTTTACATTGCACTATATGGAGCTTGTCGATTTGATTGCTAATTTTAATATAGTTATATCATAAAACTATTTTATTATCTATATGTTGTTTCTCATGAATCAATTGGGGTTTTAAGTAAGGAGAATGAGACCAATCAAATTTCTCTCGTCAATGAATATATTTTGTACTTTGAGCAAAAGAATGGACTTTATAGTTACAGCGCCGTTAACCAAATATCAATAACTTATGACGGCAGAAGATACAAATTACAAGAATGTTTTCTGTAAAAGAGGCACCGAAATATATTAGAACAGTCTTTGTAAGATTGATCCACCTATATTAATAATCTTAGAATTGCTTAACTGTCAACCCGATTTTAATAACGTAACATCGCAATTTTGGAACTATTATATAAACGCGGGTTATCATCGAGTTCACTCCAGATAATTGGGCTGTTAAATTTTATTAATTCAGCAACACAACGAAGTCTCCTTGTCTCGTAACATTGTAGGTTTTAACACCAGAAAAAAAAATGATTAATATTATGAGAGCATCGGTGACCCTCACTTTTATCGGCTTTATAAATCTTCATATCTTAGTGAATGTGAAAAACATCGGGAGCAATTAATTGTTCATTATTGATGAGACTTTGTTAAATTAAAAAATAACGAGGGCAATGGCTGGTTAAACTTATAGTACGCCTTCAACTTTATTACACATATAAAAAAAATATATGCAAAAGATCATTCTGTCTACAATAGAACAAGACTTAAATCAACTTGATTATGATGTTCAGGGCTGCTTAAAATGTTGAAAAGTCGTGACAGCCTGCCTTCCACTCCGAAGGTACCACCGGGTTCGAATCCGGCCTACACCAATTTTTTTTTTCAATTTACGTGCAGTTAGTATAACACCAGCTAATATCACGTGCTTTGACGGTGAAGGAAATCATCGTGAGGAAACCTACATATCTATGTGATGGCCATTCGTGGTTGGACTAGTATGTGGAATGGAGAAGGCAACATCACTGCATTATAACTGCCAAGAAAGTCCACGTGTGGTTTACTTTACATGATGACCACAGCCCTTAGTCATGAGGAAATACTAGAAATTAAAATAGAATAGCTTCATCAAATAACGCTATCTATCAATCATGAGTATCACGGTGTACCTTCTTCATGCTAAAATTTTTGACACATTAAATTATAAAACAGTCTTGAGATAAGTTTTTCAATTCACGCTATTTAAACCTGTACCGCTCCATTTGTGTGCCACTGTGTGCCAGAGTAGTTAGTATATAATGTATAATTTAATGTACATTGTGTGAAGGTTTTCAATATGCAGCAGGATCTGCAGTTAAGCTGGCTACGTCCAACGCTACAATGACGTAAGTGCGTTCTTATTGCAAACTCCAAGGATCCCATACGTGGCCTGAAATAGCGCATTTAGAACCGAACGGTTCAACCGGACGGCATTAATGACTTCGCAATTTACTCACCGAATCAAACCCGTAAGTTATTTCAGTTTGAGCGATTAAATCTATCAATGAATTTCCGGTTGTGGACGGCTGACACTTTTAATATCGACAATCAAGTCGCGCGCTTACTCAATGAACAATGCCGCTCTGGTCGTAAATTATACTGAACTCGGCGGCGGGGCTGCGAGCCACTTGGAGCACACCGGCCGAACCTCACCATCACGTCAGCGGGTTTAATCACAGAATGAAGAACGGCCTTTGTTCCATCGACTCTTTAACTCATAAATTAATTTAACTCATATTTTATTTAGATGGCGTTTCCGTTAAAGAACCCGATTAGAGTGACCCTTCATCCGCTATAACTAATTCACAAGTGCATGTTTACGAACTCCGTTGGTTGGAAATAAAATAATAAAAAGTAAACCTTGGATTTTCAAAATGCTATCAGACTGGTTCCTAGCTCAGCAAAGATGCAATGCTTGAAGTCTGGTGAAGCTGCGTGGAAAAGTTCGAAAACTGTGGATGAGTATCTATTCTCCACTTCTGCCAAGTTTCTGACAAGCTGCTAAATTCGAGAAGATGTGGTTTATGCTGGTGGCCAGTAATGAACATGTATAAAACAAACGACGGATGATTGTTTTTGTGGAAATACCTGTGATACTAATACGGTGAATCTGTCAGTGTATAATTCGAATTAGGTATCGGGTGCTACTAAAATCTGATACGCTCTTCCCTGTTCTTATTAGCTATTTTCGCTTAAGGCGAAATACAGCAGGCTACGCGCCCCTCTTGATCCTGCACGTTTTAACCAGTCCACAGCCTGTATCGAATTGCCAAACCCGTCTATATTTATAAATAAACCATTATTTCTAGAGCTTAACACTGTTTCCCGTCTAATCATGAAATCATTTGTTGACTGCTTGTAATTAAATCAGAGATTATTTAAACTTTGTTATTGCTAACAAATGTTAGTTTACGCATTCTTCCACTCGGTTTTGATTATTTTCGTTACGTTACCGAAATACATTATATGAAGCTCAATGCTCAATAAGTAATACAGGTTCTCGTTTCAGTACTAAGTATGATTAAAATTTTATAGCGATGAATCTAAACAACTGAATTAGTATGTTTATATCTGAATTAGTATCATTGTAATCAAAACATTAGGATTAAGTTTACCGTGTTTGTATAGCGGAATGTTCGCATACTTATAAGGGGTAGAGAAGGCACAGTACATAACCATATCCGACAATATATTATATAGGTTTAATGAATTCGAACGTCTATAGTATATACCTTAATTCTGTAAAACTTCCCGAAGGTTGTCAAATCATACTACTACTAATTATAATATCAGGAATGTGGATATTTAATCTTCAGAGTTAAAAATGAGTAATTACTGTAACATTTTTAACTCACCAGTGTGCTGTAGGCTGACTGTACAAAGATTGGCAGACGGTGCCAGTGAGTACGAGGGTTCATCCTTGGGCTTCAGGAGCTCGTGGGCGGGGACCGAGTGTATCGAGAGTTCCTGAAAACAAGATTAAAATTAAAAGAGTGATTATAGACAGTGAAATGTATACACTAGTTACACTCCTGCCCCTACCTAGCTCACCGACTATCGGTGGCATCACAGGAGTATAACCTAAATACTGTTTGAATACTGCTCTCTTTTCTGTTGGTACAATAAATTCACCAAATAAACAAAAACACACAAGCTTATGTACTCATATAACATACTCGTTGTTGAAATCAGCACCCATCGAACAAACACGTGCTTACAATATTTTTCTTATGTTAATATTAAATCGAATCCCAAAGAGATGCCCAATAAATATTCAACAATGTCTATTTTTGTATACGTAGGACGCTTTCTCCGATGTTGAATGAACGGTGAGGCGTCCTTCCCCGTAATGTGTCCGCGAGCAGTGGTGTACGGAGCAGGGGGAGAGCGATTACACATCAACTCAAAATCTTTTTCCTCACAAATAACCTGTAGTAAACGTAAGTATAAATTATTAACAATTAGTAAATATGCAATACAAACATATTAATTATTGCCGTTCAATATTTTTTCCTTAAAACTTATTATATACTGTAAACTCTGCCCGCTCGCAGCGTGCGCCGCGGTGTTAGCTTTTTGACAGCGCCGGCTACATCCGAACTGATTTGTTCGCAACAGCTGCGCGGGCGCACCTATTAACCGCTGATACATGTTTGTCAGGCGGCTATTAGGGTGAGAGAGATGAAATTAAGAGATCACACAAATAAGAGGGAGATCGATCCATTTCATCGGTTCACGGGCGATATTAATTTTCTGCATCGTGATATCCGAGAAAATTTCTCGTACAGAAAAATTGGAATTCGTGTATAAATCCGACATCCACGCTGGCAGGCGATTTCTCTCGTTTCTATATAAAGAAACCTTGGTCAAGGAATATCACAATTTTTAATGACCAAGCTTTTGCTTTATACGATTATCGAATAATAACTTAGAAAGGATTTTTATTAGATAGTTTACTCCAATAATAAAATATAACTATGCATCAGTTCATAACGCTTGTAGCTATGGATATACAGCATTAATTTAGTACTATTTGATAGCTTTTTTTTTATTCAACTAGACGACAATACGAGTAAGGCGTCCACTTGATAATAAGTGTTATGTTTGCCTATAACGTGGTGCTACTTAAGATTGTATAGCACTACATTGCACTCGTCACTTTCAGACGTTAGGTGTTAAATCTCGTTACCCCAGTAATTACATTAGCATACAACACCTTTCAAACCGGAACACAGTAATGTTTGCACATCTATCTAGACAGAGAATTTTTTTTTTTAGTAGTCGCGGGGGAGATCTGAGGGGAAGTCAGGGTTATGTAGGATTTATACCCACTAAAACCCCCTCGGTGGTCATCCTCTGTGCATTGCGGAAGGCCCCGGGATCTGATACGGAACTCACCGGCACCTCCCTGCACTGCTGCTAAGTACATCTCGGAAAGACCACCGGTAATTGCTTGTGATAGTCGCGCATTATTTTTGGTGAACTACCTGCTCGTTTTAACGCTCTCTTATAAAAAGCGTTTTTTTTTTTAATTTTCGGCAAGGAAATTCACGATCGCTTTAAGCAGTTACACGATTAACATGAACAGTTACAGAATAATTCAGACATTTATCGGACGCGTATGTTTACAGAATATATTATATTGTTGGTTGGACGTTAACCGTGAAAATTTGTCAACGCTACGTTAGTTTACTAACACCGGCGAGGGGCGATAAAACAAATGATATATTATAGTTCCACCACATGCGATCATCTGGTGAAAATGAGATGAAATCATTTCCCCGTTTAATAGTATAACTACGTATTACCTACCTTGTTTATATACTAAAGTTTAACATAAATTTAATATTATGTTAATCGGCAAATAGAAAAATATTGGTAATTTTTCCGGACGCATATATGATTGTCAGGACTCTTGTGCTAGTCAGGCAAGTTTAATAAATCCAATCACTATCAAAACTGCAACATTAATTTCGATTTGAATAACTACTAATATGTCACCAACGCAGCTTCGTCTGTCGCAAAGTAGTACTGTGCAAGCCTTAGTACATGAGTCACACCCTCGTCTATTGATTAGCAAGGTGGCTTAGGTCCCGTGGATTATTGTGAAGGATCTCTAAAACCTCTTACTGAAACTGAACCAACTATATATATATATAATATTAAGAGAAAACACTCACATTATAAAATCCAACACGCTCCTCACCTTTAAGTGAACATACTGTTTCGCCACATTTTATTACAATGATAACATACTATGACAGTTATTTGTAAGACCGGATTTAAACTGAACACATTAAACAAAACAAACGATTATTTAAAGCGAATAGAAAAAAAGGAGGTTGTCATATAACAGTACAAATACAATAATTAAGAGCGTGAGCTTTTGTCTGGTGGCACCACAAACAATTTATTGTTCAGAAAACTGTATCAAACTGCTCGCACTGTGATAACATGTGATCATGTCAAATTCACAGATCGACGGCCGTGAACGTAAACAAATAGAATGTTGCCGTATGAAAAATATCCGCCAACTTCGACATAGTGACGAAGCGGCTATGTATCCCATGGTTGGATTACACCGAAATAGAAATGTAATTAATGGGCGTTCCCGGGTCCACAATCTCAGAACGGAGCGCATTACCAGAATTCCTACACTTTTCCAATATGAAATATAATGAAATTATAACATACTAGTAGTAGCCCGTTGCATTCGCTACTAAAAAAAACATAAATAATAAAAAATAAATAAATTCAAAACGTTGTTACCATAGCTATACATAGCATACGTCAGCTATTAAGTTGGCATAGCAACCTCCAATATGCACGGACGCACGCTAAGAAAAGCCAAATATTATTAGGAAAGTGTATATACCTTTTTTAAGTAAAAGTTGGCACGTTACGCAACACCAGCAGGGTCGCGGCTCCGCTGACGACCTTGTACGAAGAACTGGTACGCTCTTGAAGAAATACCGCTCCTCCTCCTCAGAAATACCGCTGACGACAACTGATTTCATAAAGCAGTTGTGCTTGAAACGCACAGTGGGAGATCGTCAGTCATCCAGGTGGTGAGGATGGAACTTGACCTTGCGACGGGGGAGTTGGGGTATATCAATCGGCAGCAACATAGTAGATGTTGACTGCTAAAAAACCTTTGTAATCAGTCTTATACTTAATATCCCGATACTACAGGGCTAAGTGTGACTACACTTTGCTATCAAGCGTTATGTTTATTTTCGAGCGGAAGTAACCTTTGACAAAGTAAGCAGATAATTATCTATACTTACTAATATAAATCATTGCATCCGTTTCATCAAGAGCTTCCGAAAACACGATGTAACAGCTTAAATGGTTACCTATAACTTTACGTAGGGCACACTATATCCTTTCCTATCTTTTTAAATAATTTTTTTATCGTGAAAGTGGGCAGACAAGCGAACAACAGTAACAGTACATATGATGTGATTACTAACGCCTATAGACAGTCTCAACACCCGTAGCGACGCGGCTGCAATGCCGACTTTGAAGTAGGAAGTGGTACGATCTATTCTTGAAGATCCCCATGTCCTTAAATTCTTTGTACTTCTAGAGACCAAACATGTCTCTAGCAAGTTTCTTCTGTTGGAATTTCCTCACTATACTTCTGGGTGATACAGCAAGTTTTTCACTGTCTATGCGAACTTTGGAATTCTCTTTCTCTACGCGAATATCCACCGCTTCATATATTTAAAAAAGGCATTGAGGAGCAATTTTTAATCGTTATTATCGTAATTGCTGTTTATTTATTTATTTACGAATTTATTTAAATATTTACTTTAGTATATGTAATTCATGTTTTCATTTAAAATATATATGTAAAGAGTATAAAGCCTCACCTCACATACTAGTGGTCCACCCTGCTAATCGACAAACGAGGGGGAACAAAGGGAGAAGGGACTAAAAAAAATCTCGTTACCCCGGTAATTGCTCTTATTACAATTCAAACTGAAACATATTTACGACAAGTAAAAATTATTACTTTTCAATAGAACTGTTTACTTACAAGTCATTTATAATTCATCACCAAGCCGCATTGAGCCAGCATAGTGGGAGATGGCCCAAATCTCTGTATTATTGGGGCAGGCCTATGTTCAGCAGATATATACCATGTTTATATTTATTATATTGCTAATTTTAATTGTTTTTTTGTGGCACTTACTTGTATTTTTCTTTTACTCTTCTCTTAACAATATGAAAG
>DWLS01002497.1:0-17952 GCA_018246255.1 Pachliopta kotzebuea | reverse complement strand
ACACCCGATTCGTCACTTTCCACACGCGCCGCTTCCTCCGCCGGTTGGGGCGCCCACCAGGCTCGCACACCGCGTACGCTCGCAACACCCGTATCCAAGGGCGGTCCTCACCGCCCACAGTCTGCGACACAGGCAACGGTGGTCAGAGGGCGGACCCACGCCCCCCTCCGACGACCGCGTAGCCCGAGACCACCGCGACTAGTTTTTCGTACTCAGAGTACAGAATTTGATTAAGGTACAGTTCATATATATAAGTATCTATTGTATCACCTTCCCCTTTTTCTTCCCACCTCTTCTTCCTTCCCCAGATCCTCTTCCCTGGTCTCCTTCCTCTCCCTCATACTATATAATTTATATATATATACACTTTTTAGCTCGCGGAGTCCGGATCCGCGAGCTTAGAGTCCGATGAAGCTTTCGCGGCCATAATAGTGGCCAAAAGCAAAATCTTCCTCCGGAAAAAAAAAATGTGTACCTTAATCTTCTACAAAAGAAAATTGCTTGCGCTTGCAAACATGTTTTTTACTTTGTGAATGTTACTTTTGAAGTTTAAAATAAAATTAATCTTTAAAAAGAAAGTAATAGATTAAAACTTTAAAATAGCACAACATTTTGTCAGAAAATTAACATATTAAGTGTTGTGAATGTTAAATTTATGTAAATTCTTAATAAATATTACTTTATTAGGCGACAACGAAAGGACGTTAATCATGAACGCAATTTCGGACATAGCAAATAACTCCTGTATTGTATTCAGAGAAAGAGTGAACGATGAATATGCAGTGAGAATATCGGTGAGTTACTAGTTTTTTCCAGTCATGAAATAAATGTTTTGTAGTTATAGCTTAAGTGTTACGTCCTCTAAATACTAAACATTTCGATAGTGCACGAATATTAATTCTATCTTATATTCTCTTTCGTTATTATCCAAAGTCATTGAAGTCCTTTAAATACTAAGTGATTATTCAAGGTGATTAGACAAACGTGTTAGATCTTTGCGTAGTGTGCAAGTGGTATTATCTAAAATCGCTGGCGGGAGTTATTGAGTCCCTGTTCCAAAAAATTTACACAAGCACGGGTACCTTCATAATAATTACAAAAGATATATTTTAAGTTTGCCTAAATAAGACTATATTCCATCACTAGTTTGCCTTTTTTGGCTCGTTAGTCCTGGGATTCACTACAAGTGAATTCAATATGGCTATTAAACTCCTCTTTGCAATGTGTTTTTATAGGTAATAAAATAATAATCTTGATTTACTTTGTATATAGTGTTTCGTCGGAAATTAAAAATGTTATTCATATTTTTACTTAGAATGCGAGCGAAGGTTGTTTTTCTAACGTGGGTTACATTAATAACGAAGAGAACCCAAATAATGATCAAGTATTAAATTTGGGTGAGGGATGTTTCCGACATGGAACAATTGTGCATGAAATGCTTCATGCGCTTGGCTTTCTGCATATGCAAAGCACATACGACAGAGATGACTACGTCAGAATTAACTGGAGTAATATTCAAATAGGTACTAAGATTTTTAAATATGATGTTTTTTATTTTCAACGAAAAATTAACGGGTAATAAGACATACATTCTCGTTTCATTATATTCCTTTAGGGTCTGCTACCTAATTGCGTCAGCGTAAAAGAAACTGATGCGCTGACTTAAATACTCCGTAACGGTTAAAACTTTAAAATCGGAAGATATGCATGGATACATTGACACTCGTACAGGATAAGGAGACGAGAAATCTGAAATAAAAAGTCTATTTCGGTTAAAGCGAATCAAACACATGACATTTTTGTCCAAAGCATGAAAATTAGTATTTATGGTAGGTAATCGTATAAAGTATTAGAGACCCGCATAATAAGACGTCGCATACCATGTTTATGTTGTGTTAAAGTTTTGTTGTATTATAAATAAAACATTCGTGTTAAAAAAATTGTTTAAATTTAAAAAAAACTTTCGTGGCCTGCTTTTAAATTACTTGTAAAATTTTTTTAGGCAAATACGGAAATTTTGCTAAGTACAACAACGATACAGTAACAGATTTTGGTGTGGCGTATGACTATGGCAGCGTAATGCATTACAGCTCAAGAGCCTTCTCGTGGAATGGACTTCGGACAATAGTACCCTTACAGGTTAAATTTGTATTATATTTTGTTGTTGTTGTCTAGAATATACCTGCACATGTTTTGCAATAGATAAACACCTGTCTAGTTTGATTAAGAGATCCTATATTGTGGAGTATGGAAAGTCGTATTGTTCTTATGAATCCGCCTGGCAAGCAATCACCCTCACATTGAAAAGCGCCGCTATCACCGCATTGGTGTGTTTCGACTATCAATATGTAAGAGAGTAGATTTCTGAGTGAGCACGCTATATCATCCACAAACTCATACACTTAAAATCACAAGATATTGATGTCAAGTATATTATTGTAGATAAATAACTTAGATTTTATCAGATAATTGTTAGCTGTTTACAATTGAAGTTAAATGTCCTCATTTTATCAGTGTAAGGGCGCCGCCAAATTTGCCGCTAAGTGCCGTGCGGTGGCAGCACGTCTGCAGGCTGCACTGCTGTTGATTTTTGAGAATCGTAGTGTAGTACATAGTTTCACGATTGATAAACTCCATCGATAAATCTCTTCCTATCCCAATCTCATCGGTTTATTGCACATATCTTTCCATGCCTCTTTCTTTTCAATTTTATTATTGTACTTGTCGGACCTCTAATCCCATATCGCTGGACGACTCTCAACTTCATCGATAAATTCTTCAACCTGTTTTTCGTTCATGTTTAGACAGCGCGCATGTATGTCACTAGTCGATCGATGAACTGATGCGTGTTGTTAATTTACATAGATTTACAATCTATGCGGCTTGCGGCAAATTTTAATGAGTCCTAAGTACTTGTATGCTTTGACGTCTGTGATTCTAACGAATACTTGTTAATTACTTGAAGTGAAGTTACATACTCGAATAAGTAGTACGAGGACCACCTCAAGAAAACCGCTAATTGTAACGTAACACCTTTAAATTTAGATGTATTTAGTCCCATTTGATTATAATTTCGTATGTTAATTTAATTTTCTAACAGCTTTGCTTCAATGCATTTTAAATTGAAAATATTTAAATTGATTAGGAGATCTCACTAAAATACGTCTATATATTTTATTGATACAATGAAATAACAAGACGAACAGAGTTCACGTTGTTAATTAGAATATTTGTTAGACGCTGCTACGGACCTTATTGTTTGTACCTACCTACGTAAACAGTTTTACAAAATTTGATTCAGCGTGACTTAATATACAATTTGTGTAGGACGGCGTAACCATTGGACAAAGGGTCGGCATGTCCGAGAGAGACATTCTAAAGTTAAATAGGATGTATTGCAATCAAACGGACATCGCGGACTCAAAGTAAGTGATCACCAATTGTGTCAACAAAATATTATCTAATTCTTTTATTTTCCGAAACTAAATGTAATAAATATTATGAATTACAAAATTTGTTTTTTAATATATGTGTTTACATATAATACATACATATTACGTAAGACATCGTCAGAGTTTTCTTCTTTCAGATGTTCCTAATGTTTTGAAAGAAATTAAATATAAAGAAAAAACTTTGTTTACAATAGATAGGTCATTAATTTAAAAAAAAGTTTTTATGTTATAATTAAGTTTATGAAAATACTGGCAAGTTTTTTTCTTATAGCCTGCGGTGTCATGTTATTAAAGTGCTTTCTCTGGTTCTGAGAAACTTTATGTAACTTTACAACTTAAATTACAATTGTTCTTTCGCCCAAGTAGCTTTGACAAATCAAAAATTTTTTGGGTATTACTTTTGGTGGAATAAACTTAGATTAGTTGAGAATGAAAATGTGAAATTGCATAAAATTAAATAAGAGATGTCGCAGTAACTTAAAATCACAAAAATATTAAACGGATTGAGGGCAAACATATATGTACTGTGAACAAATCAGACAAGAGACCATACTACGGTCTTAAGTCAAATTTATATTATAAATACTAACAACTTTGGCTCTCGGCCATAGCCTGTCGTGAAAAATCAACCACGAATACGACTTTCTATAACCATTTTAACCACACATCGCTAAACATTCAAATAAATTGGCTGTTGATTATTAACAATATTTTATTGCGTTATGTTACAACATAGAATTAGAAAATATTAAAAGTGGCATGACAATGCCGTTCTGCCGTCGTTATAGTGATTATGTGTTTCGGATTATATTGTGAGGCTTATAATAATTTGGGCCGGCACGTCTTTGGCCTCATTGTTACTTTACAGCGTATTGCATTTAAGACAAGAATTGGTTGCTGAGGAAAAAATGTTAGAGTTATCATAGACCAAAATATTAAAAGAAAATCAAGAATTCTTGTGAATGACTTTTCATGTCCCGAAACTATTTTTAATGAAAAATAAAAAACGTTTGAAAGAAAGCTTTTATGTGATGTCGCCTATTACCACCGTAACGGTATTACTAAATATTAACGCGTAATGAATCTTTCTGAAAAAGCGTAGAGGACTTCTCTCCAAAAATAATCGTATTATACTCCGACGTTTTTCGTTAATTTTTCTTTATATAGATGTCATTTATACATGTTTTAGTAAAATATTTAAAGAAATTGAAATCGACAAAGAGAACGTACGCTAGGCACTGTTCGTTTATTTACGTAAGAGCCTGTTCTCTTCGAAAGAGTCTAAAACAAGTTCTCAGTGAGTCGCACAAGATCCTTACAACGGATTTGAAATCGGAAACTAAAAGAAAGTGATCAGGCTACTTTCCGAATCACGAGTGTACAAAATGCCCACGATAGAGATAATTTAATGTAATATGGCATGTATTTGAAACATTAAAGTACAAATTTAAAAATTTGCTAAAATGGAAGATATAAAGAATAAATCGTGAAATTTTAAATAGTTACACAAACACAAAGTGAGCGCCACTTAGTTCGTATATACATCTACTTACTTCAAGCTTTGCTTAGCAGTAGTAATTAGTTTTAATTTTAATAACGTCACCTTCTTGTTAATCCATAATTGCCTAAAAAATATCACTAATCGAAACTTTAGTGAAAATAGATGACAACAAACCATCTTACCCCTTTATTGATAAATTTAAGTGGTTTTTATAATTTTTTAAAGGAAAAAAATTAAAGAATATTTGTTTATAATAATTTCTATTTTTATCAGTTTACGTAAGGACCCGCGATGGATAAAAGGGTCAGTGAAAACTATTCAGTAAAAGACTTATGTACATAAAAATACATACACGTAATTTAATTTACTTAGAAATAGATATACATAAAGGTTAGATTACAATTAACTTTATTTAGATAATGAATGACCTTTTTAATTACATCGCAATGGAGTGTCTATAGGTGACAATACCACAATTTTCGTGTTGTTACACAAATGGTACATAAATGGTATTGTGGTGTAAAAAATCTAACTTTTATTAAATTGCAAGGCAATTCGGGCGTCAAATTTAGCAACTTTTTCTTGCGCGGTAAGGTGAGGCCCCGCTTGGTTAGCGGACAAGCAAGCGCGGACTCCGGGGGCTGACGCAAGATACAGTTACGGCCTAACACCTTGTGAAATGGTCGTATCTGACGCTATATTAAATTCGACCCGGCCCAGTGAGTTTTGTTAAGCTGAAAATACAAGTGGACAACGCGCGTTTTCGCTTCTAAAATAAAATTTGCCCTAGAATACAGTACAGATCTGTACGTTTCGTTATTTTAATATGTTCTACACACTAAATTAAAATCAAATTCAGTGCAAACATACATAAGTTAAATTAAGTATGAAGTGGGTAAAACTAGGGATTTTCGTCAATATTTTTGTTTTAAAGTGTTGGGCTATGACTCGGACAGAGTTATTGGAGTTCAGTGATTTTTTAGAAAAAACTTCGCAGTTGGATCTTAATTTAAAGAGTAAGTTTATAGGTACTTACACCAACTTAAAACGATGTTTTTTTAAAATCACTTATGCGGGTAATACAATTTAAATAAAGTTTACAAAAAGGTGAAATATTCAGCAACTATAAACAAACATTAAAAATTAACAATAATCAAAAACTTTGCAAATCATGTTTTAAAAAAAATTCTTAAGGTAATCCCGACGTTGAAGCGGACGATGACGATGCAATTTTGGATAATGCATGGGAAGAAAGTGGTAAATTTGAAGGAGATCTAATACTAAATGAAAGACAAAGAAGATTGATTGTTGAAGATGTTACTGAAGGATTGTCGAGGAATGGTCTTAGAGATAGTACAAAAAGATGGCCTGATAATGAAGTTGTTTACTATATCCAACCAGAACACTTTAGTAGGTACCTTTTATTATATTTTATACATATAGGTGTTAGCAAAAAAATATTTAGGTCAATGTATAGTGTAATCTTTGATTATATACTCTCTAGATAGGGCGAGGCGCTTCAATCACTGCAACAAAAACAGCCCAACTTTTGCAGACCCGTGTGCGTGCCCGCTGTATATCTTACATTTGCGATTGTCATGCTATTTGTTTTTCTGTGCTTATATAGGGATGCCAGCTAATGAAATATTTGCCATTTTACTGCGAAAATTAGCCAAGTTTAGGTTTATTTTTGAAAGTTTTCTAGAAAGTAAAATCTGTATATAATAATAATTCATATTTCATTTATATAGGGCGTCCTACGGCTATGCTACATGGAAAGAAAGCACTTTAAAAATTGTAGACAGAAAATTTAGCAGAAAGAAGACTTCATTTTATATTTGAAAAAAGGAGAACTGCACTCAAAAAGAATTTTTTATGTTATTTTTACTTAATAACTTATCATCAGAAATAAAAGGAAGACCTGTAGCTGTTCGTTAGTTTCGCTAAGTTCTGGAATGGCTGGACCGATTCAGCTGATTTTATTTTTGAAATCGTTGTCATAGTTCAGAATATGGTGCTAGTTACAAAAACAAAGCAATATTTCATCATATAATATTAAGTGTTTACATTAAGTCACAAAAAATTAACATAACATTTTGTTCAGTTTATATACTATCAGTTTATATACTATTCTTGATTCACGCTTCGCCGTTTCTAAATTTTCACTGAGGGTACTTCATACCACTATTATTAATAATATGATAATTTTTTTGACGCTTTTATGTCATTGATGCGCTATCTAGAGATTATTTAATCAAAGACTGTATGTAATACACCACTACTGACGTTTGTCTTTTGACCACTTTTCTTAGAAATATATGCATTAACATAAGTTAGTATATTTTGTAGATGAAGAACAGTTACAGGCGATACAGGACGGAATAAACGATATAGCACAAGCTTCGTGCGTTAAATTTCGTCCATACAAAAAGGGAGACCGGGATGCTGTGGTGATACAGGTAAAAATTCATCATAATAAATGTAATATATGTGGCTGTATATAATATTAATATAAGAATCTACTTTTGACTTCATTCATGTGATTATTCATATTGTACATGCAAAACAAATTTAAGTTTGGCATAAAAACTTTAAACAAAACCGTGAAGTAAGTGATTGAAGTTGTGAGAAACACGTTTGGTTTCTTTTGGCAATAACAATATAAACAAAACTAGTTTACTCTATTAGTACATGTCCCGGTATCAATAAGTATTAAATATGCAAGGGAAGGTGTAACTTCAATTCTTTATAAGTTTCGACAGCTCCGTAAAGTAAATGGTATTTACTTTAAAATAGTACCTTCATTATGTGAACTTCGTGACATTTATTTTGTTCCTGATATTTTAAATTTTGAATCATATGCTACATACTCTCAAAATAAACAACTCGTTTACGTAAGTGGATTTTTAGCTACTTTTGTATTCCACTTTTCCAATAAGTGGTGCAGTATTGGTCTCTGCAGGTAACCTAATAGAATCGCGTTTCTCGTACGCGGTCGCCATACCAAAGTAGGCAGTAGTTAGGTCACCTAGGTTTGCCCTACGAAGTAGGGATAAAGGATTCAAATGTTTAACTTTTAATCAATTTGAATATTTTTAGTAGTTTAAACGAAAAAGTATTTCAATTAATATATTTTCTTCAGTTAGGAGACGATTCTTTGCATTTATACATTCACTGACATGACTGAGACAGATTCGAACTTGTATCGATAGTTTTGTAACACATTTTTTTTATAGTATATAACTAGATTTATACATTTTTTATTTCGTCCTTGGTATTCAATATGCTTTAGTTTATAACGAAAAAAAAATCGGTCAGATTGTAAAACGAATTAATTAACAAAAAGAACTAAAACACTCAGTCACTTTTATAAAAAGTTAATTAGACAATAACTATTTCAAATTTAGTAACATAAAAATAATAACTGTTTCTTCCTTATGCCTTCATTAAACATCTGTAACCTCCATATTTTTTTAGTCTTTGCTTTTTATTCCGTTGTTCCCCTCGTGTTTTAGGAGCCTCTTTTCTTAATTTATTTGTCATTCTCTTTTTCGCATTTCTTTTCACCGATTTATTTCTTTTTCATTCGACATATCTTATTCACACTTGACATTTTTACGCTCCTTTTTATCATCTTTTGTGCATCGCTTCGCAGACCAAATTCTCCGCAGTTCAGTATTTTATTACAATTTAATTTTTTTTTACATTTTGTCCATTTCTTTTTACTAACATTATCTCGTACATAGTTTCATTTCCCTTATATTCCATCTTACATTTCACTTCTCTTTACCTTCTTTCCATTGTCTCTTATTTTAAGTTTTAATGACTGTAAAATTTTATTTATGACAATTTCAACTAATTTTCTGCAAATTTTTATAAATATCTATAGTATATATATATATAGTATATAGTTTTGACTTTTAATTTCAGACTTTTAATTTCACTCATCAGAAAGGCGATGCTTCCATTGTATATTTTAAGTCCCAAACTAATTTTTGCATTCAGCGCGCTCCCGCCCGTGTAAAGGACAGGAGGTGATCATATGCACTACGATCTGGTACACTGTAGGGTCACAAAGATACGACGGACTCTTCTTGAGGTTGAATCGATGCAAGTACTCGGGTAACCCCCAATACCCTGTGAACATTTGATTACCTACATATTAACAATGGTGATCTGTGAAAGCCCGTGTACAAAATATTATTGATGACTAGAGTGCATTCCTTATTTATTACTTTATATAGGGTAGTAGACGCGGTTGTTTCTCACAAGTTGGCTATCAAGGAGGCTACCAAGTATTGAATTTATCGGGTCGACATCCAGTCGGTCGAGGATGTTTTCGCCATGGAACTGTGGTTCATGAACTCCTCCACACCCTCGGTTTTTATCACATGCAGAGTAGCCCCGATAGAGACGACTATATTGATGTCATCTGGGAAAATATACTTCAGCGTAAGTACCATGTTATTTTTCATTTATATACCTCAGTACCATGAACAAAGGTCGAAATTAAAAACACCTGTAGTCCTAACATGATAGTTTTGATGAACCAAATTAACATATAGCAGCTTACTACACATAACAAACCATGAGTTCTGCACGCAGATCCACGCCAATTATTTTTAGTTATTTGTAAAATAGCGTTAGTAAAAAATGAATTAACTGCTCTTTTATTCTTCCCAATACTTTGTCTTGGAGCCTTCTCTTACAAGTAAAAATCCCAGTAAATCTTTCTATCACGTTAGCTAAACGCGACTTGGCTGAAAAAGGCATTCCACCTTACTTATTTAACTCAATTGAAAAGGCAATTCTTTTTTTTAACTGAATAAACTAATGGTTGATGACGATCCTTCCTGTTGGTTAGCGGAGACATAATTTAAGTAGTAAAACGCACTAGTTCAGAAAAAGAATATTTACTTTTCTCGTAAAGAGTCCCTCTTTATAAAACCTGATATTGTCTTAAAAATTTTAATAAAAGAAACAAACATCAATAAAAAATAAGAATATTCCAAACCCTTCTTCTTTTAAGGTTTAAGTGAACCACACGAAGATTACAACGAGAGAAATTATGATTGTTTAATAGCTTTACCTTCAAATATTGTATATACTTAATAAAGAACTATGTTTATCTATAAAGATATTTTGTTTATCAGTATAACATTCATTCCTAAGTTTATTTACAGCGGCGCGACACAACTTTCGAAAGTATAATACATTTGCTGTTTCCGATTTTGGTGTTGGATATGACTACGAAAGTGTTTTGCATTACAGTAAAACAGCATTTTCGTCTAATGGACAAGACACTTTAGTGCCCAAACAGGTAACAATTTAATTAGCGGAATTTGTAGTTAGTATAAAAGATAGGGAAAATAACTTGCTTTTTTTTTTCAGAATGGTGCAGATATCGGACAAAGAATTGGTTTGTCTCAAAAAGATACACAAAAATTAAATAAAATGTATTGTGATGCTGATTTCAATAATGACGATACTGGTAGCACAGTATCTCAAAATAAACCAAACAAGAAAGAGAGTTTTAAAAATAAACCTTTTGAAGGACATGGAATTGGATATCATCAAGGTAAAACTGTGATTATCAAGCTTCCTGCAGCAGAAACCTATAGATTACCTGATTTACCAAAAATACAAATATTTGATTATTTTAGTAAAACATCGCAAGCCGTGCCGGAAACGATTAACGAAAATAATAGGTTTGGAGAAGGATTAGTAACTTCACACAATGTAGTTAAACATGTAGAAGATGAAACCATAAAGCCATCTATCGCCAATTTTCCGTACAAATATAATATTAGTACGACAACAGAAGTAAAATTACCAGGCGAAAATAGTTATACCGATATAACGTCAAAAGAAAATGAAGATAAGTACCAATTAAATACAGAAAAATTTATAGAAATGCCATCAGAAGAGATAGGGAAAGATATGTCTCGTTTAGACTTTAGGGACGAATTTAGGGAAAGAAATAAGGTCATGAAATATTATGAATATCCTTCAGAAAAAACTAATGGTTATAAAATAAAGAATGATTACAGTAAATTTTCACTCCCAAAAAAGGGTGTTTTTCATAGCGATTTTGATACTAATACTAAGATAACTAAGCATTATGAAAGTGAAAATCACCCTGACAATAACACAGATGACATTAAACATACGCTTTTAAGATCGATCGATACTTTTGAAGAAGAAAAAGATTTACCGTTTAGAAACTTTTTCGAAACAGATAAATCGAATTATTTTGAACCCAAACACAGTACAAAATCTTTAAAAGATAGTCATAACCTGGGAACCGATTATTAACAATTATACATACATAATAAAAAGTATTACCCCTCTGAAAATAATTGAAATTGGAAACATTTAGTTGAAAAGATACACAGATGAGAATGATCGAAGTTCATGCCTAAATGATCGACACAGTTAAGATCCGTTAATGCATGAATTGAAAAAAACACTGAATTACGACACTAACTAGAAATAATAACTTTTCGTTTTATTATTAAAGGATATTTATCATGTGTTTTAATCAGAGTTAGACAAGTTAAACAGTTACAGTAATGAAACCATGATTGATTTTATGTATCTGTTATCTATGTATAGCAACCGAAAAATTGTTAACGTTTACAAAAAAGTGTAAAAATCTTGAATGTTTCCAAATTTATAATACAGGAAAATAAACTACGTAATTATTAAAGGTCAGTAAAGTTATTAAAGTTAAAAACGGAGTTAAACATTTTGTAAATATTAGCAAATATTTTTTGTATAAAGGATGTAAAAAATATATAATTTAAAATAAAAGTATTTTATTTTTCGTTTGTATTAAATTTATACGCACTGGACATTGTTTTTTAACAAATTTTAGAGATTTAAAAAAATGCTGCAGTACAAATTTCTTCCGATGAACATGTTATTGTTATACGAAAGTTTTTATCTCCTTTTAGGATGTATATCTATGGTTCCGTCGTTAATCTTGACGCCTTAATGAGCATATGCTATTGCTTTATTCAGAAAAAAAAATGACATTGACGTTATCTGACTGGTAATGTCGTAATGTCATTGTTATTAATTTTTTTTTGGTTTTGAAGTATTACATAGTTTTATACAAAACAAAGAATGTAGTGTGTAACTTTATTATTGATATAGATTATTACATGAAATCTTAGTGAATCGATAAAATTTCCGTTAAATGAATAATATGCTTCGGTGACAGTATTTTGATTTCTTAAATATATTTTTAAAACATTTTCATGGGTTGTGCTGTGTCCGGTGTCCAGAAAGTGACGATGACGTTTTTCAGTAAGAATACTGACGACGCACGGGCTAAATTAGAACGAAAATTGTATTTGGCTAAAGAGTCACCAGAGACAGACTTTGATCTATCTGATTGCGAATTAACCCAATTACCATCTGGAATATTTTCTATTTGTAAAGTTTATAGAAAATATAATATATACTTACACAACAACTTCTTGCATTCATTAGATAATGGAGGTATATTATCAGATTTACATTTAATAAAGATTCTTGATATAAGTTGCAATAGATTTAGTTTCTTGTCAAATGATATAAGATATTTAGTGAACCTTACGGAATTACATATACAAAGCAATCTTCTAAAATCACTTCCTGATAACATTAAATATTTAGAGTGTTTGAAGATTTTGGATGTGTCAAATAATAAATTGACCAATTTAACTCCATCAATAGGGAGTTTGAAAGCTTTAACTAGACTAGATATTTCTCAGAATGAAAATTTGAAAGAACTATGTTCTGAGCTTTGTTTAGCACAGAATTTAGTATATCTAGTTCTTGATGCAGAGCATTTTACTTTTCCTCCTAAAGAAGTTTTAAGTAAAGACACACAAGAAATAATGAGATATCTTTGTAGTGTCTTAAATATTGAGTATGTACCACCCCCTTTATCGCAGGAATCCAATCTTTCAATTGTTCGTGATATAAACCAAATTCAGAATCCATTTTTACGACATAATACTACTACCTGGGAGGAACAAGAAGCTACAATAATAGAACAAGAGAAAAGGATACATGAAGCAAATCAGAAACAAAGAGGTAAATTTCTTTCTGAAATAATTCAGGAGCAAATAACTTTAGATACAGAAATAGCCAAAGTCCATGAAGGGAAAGAAGTTGAAAGACAAAGATTATTAAAAATAATACAAGATGATGAAATAGAAATTGATTTAGCAGTAAAGAATTTCATACAAACAGATGGTCTTAAGCCTGAAGTTATACAGCAACAACTTGCATATGAAAGAGCTGAACATGACAGATTACTTGAATTAGCTAGACAGAATTATGACAATATCAAAAAATCAGATGTGTTAAAAGCTATGGAAAATCTTCTTAATGATGAATATTCTAGTAACTACTTTTTAAAAAATTATAAAGATAATTTAAACAACATAAGAGAAAATATTGTTATAAAAGAATCTGAAAGTACATTAAAGTTGTCTGAATATTTAAGTGCTAAAGATAGTTCACATGAAGTTTTAGTTCAGAAGATTTTAGAGGATGAAAATGTACAGAAAGCCCTTGTCACATCATTGCTGGAAAAGGTAGATTCAAAAACTTGGAGTTTAAATGAAGAAATATCACTTGTTTCTTCCCATTTAGCAAAGTTAAGTGTAATAGAACAAGAAAAGAAAAAAATGAACATTGCTTACAATTATAATGAACTACTCAAGCAAAGAGTAAAATTAATCAATTTCTTAGATGACTTATTTGATCAGAAAAATAAGCGTAGAAAACAATTAATTGAAACTATTAAAGAACTTGAAACTGAAAATAATACTGGTGCAGATTTCTGGTTGAAAAACTATCAAAAAGTTATAGATTCAGCACCTAAAAACTTGCTAAGCGTCAGTAAACACTTGGATCCCCAATTTGCAAACTATCTTTTGCAGGAAGAAGTTATACACTGTTTGCCATTTTTAGTAAAATTTTTGTTTTCTGGTGACTCATTGGCAAACATAACTACTGAAAAATTAAAAGCAAATGGTGTGACACTTGCATCAGATAGAGACGGAATTATGAGATCTATAACTTTGTATATGAATTCAAAGGTCCAAGAGCCATTAGAAAATGAAGAGGTGAGCAATTATGAACCCACAGCACCAAAGTTTGTTGAGGATTCAGCTTGCTCAGGAGTACTGATATCTAATGAAGTGCAAAATGCTCTGGAGGGTGAATGTGTTATATGTATGGATGCTAAATCAGAAATAGTGTTTGTCCCATGTGGCCATATGTGTTGTTGTCAGAGATGTGGGATTGGTATTGATTTGTGCCCTATGTGTAGAACAAATGTGGAAAGGAGAATCAAGGTATTGATTTCATGATTTATGGAAAATATACTAAGACATGTTAACATTATGCTCACTTATACACATTCAAAAAAAATTTTGTTTTTATTATAATGTATTCAGTATGCATATTACATCATTTTTTTGACACAATTTTGTGTTTTTCAATTAATTTAAAAACTATATTTTCACCTTAGAAGTGTGACAGTTTTGGTGTTTGTGAAAGAAGTTTGTTTCCACTTTACACTATTTATATCATCTATAACATGTTTATTAAACTTTATGCAATTACTTCTGAATATATTTAGAACAATATAAATGTCAAATTAAACAAAACTTGGCTGACACAATAATATGTCTAGATAAAAGATTTTTTAATACATTTATTTAAAATGATACCGTGTTATTTCTACTTAATTATTGAAATAATAATATAACCAAGCAGTTAGTATTTTTTTTGTTCTAAATGGTAAGATAATATGAACCTAGTCGGTATTCAATTATTATTATGTTTACTGACAGATGTCTATTGCTGGATATAGTTCTCTTGTAATGTATACCACAAAACATGAACTAACACTGATGTTTTGATATTGTCTGTCCACTTAATGTGAAGTCTGCCAAGGTGTCTTTTTCCAATGTTTTACCCCACCATTCTACTGCTATAAGTCCTTAACGTCCATCGGTTTTAGAATTGTGTTTAAACAAGAGGAAGTCACAGTATTAAATTTTTATAATTGTACAAGCTATTTGCTTAAAAATATTTATCGAATTCGTGCCTTTTAAGTGTTTATTATATTTGTATAGTTGGAGTTGACTGTGCACTATATTCAAACAATATATGGCTGTGAATTTTATGTGTCATTTTAAAACTGAATTGTCAAAATTTAAATTTAATTGTTTAACTATGTTAATGACTATTATATTATTATTTAATAAGAATAGTGCATTTAATATTAATTACATTTATAATTTGGTAATTACTATGTAGAATAACTACTGTTTTGATTTATACTTTAAATTCCTGATTATGGTAGACTATAATAAAGCAATTGTGTATTAAAATTTGTTTATTAGATCAAAGTTGTTAGAAACAGATTTTCAATTTCAGGCACAGATAAATTGTTTCATAAGTCGTATTGTGCAACTAGAATATTATATTTTTTATTAGAATGCAGATAATTTTTTTAAGGTATTATTTAAAAAAATCATGATTTTTTTATTAAACTCTAGTCACGCCCTTAGAAAATTTTATTTAAAAATATTAAAGTATTATCGATAACAAAGCATTTGTTGATTGATATTAATTTTTCAAAATGTTTGCAGTCATGTGTAAAATAATAATTTACATAATTTACATAATTCAAATTCATATGGGGACCTTTAAAATTACTATGTAAGCAATATTGCAAGACTTGTTGATTTATTACTAAATATTTTTTACTTTGTATATGGTAATAAAATTATTAAAAATATATCCTTAATGCACATTTTTGTGATTTTATTTCTAATACTCTAATACGATTATTAATAGACATTTTTGACATCAAAGTTTAAATTGTCGCTGGACGACGAGCGTATCAAAGGTTGTTCAAAATGTAGACGAACAAATTCTTAGGGTCATTGTAAAATAGTCAAGTCTAATCATTTTTCTATATTAAATTAATTATTTCATCAAATGAAAAATGTTGAGTTTCTATTATGTTATCCAAATGTAACATTATATTTTAAGTAGAACGTTGCATATAAATAATTATTTATCGTATTTCAATATTCTTAAGGATAAATGTTTACACAAATTCAGTTTATAATATTACGAGTAACCAAATATTTACTGACGTGGTTCTGCTTGACTCCTATTGTTATTTTTTATTATACTCTGTACAGCGTTATCTAGTGTAAAGATATATCACATAACATAGCGTGTAAATATTCCATATAATCAAATATTACATGTACTCTAGAGGTTTACACTATACATATCTTTTTCTGGTCGTCGTTTGTTATTGAATATTGAGATCCGGAGGCATTGTCATTCATGAGAATGACAATGCCTCAGGATCTCCCATATGGATGGCCAAATTGCTTTGTTGTAGTATCTCTCAATGCATTAGACCACGGGGCGGTTTCCCTATGTATTGTCTAAGAAAACTTTTTTTTTTAACATTCATCTTTGCGCCTCACAATATAGCAAAAACATGGAAGCACTCATTGAAAAAATGTGGAAGAAAGTTGAGTTTTTATTCCTTGCTGTAAGTATTTCTAAAACGCGCTATTAGCAAAATATCTTAGACGTATCTATTCTTTGTCCATACATACATAAAAATTGAGAATATGAGAAAACGAATGACGAGTATTGTAGTATTAATTGTTTTGCTATGATTTACGGTTTGCAGCAATTTGTTCTAACATTTTTTTAAAATTTTGTATGCAGGCTATAATTTTATGAGATAACTCATAGAAATAAGTTTCGTGTAATTTACAGCCTGAGAAAATTGCATGTTCTGTCAGGCGCTAATGAATAAGGCTCCTGAATAAGCATAAATACCGCTTTTCGTTTCAGTGAATATGAATCTATTCCTAATATTATTAGTTCATATTAAAAATTTGTGTTTGATATTGTGCGAAATCTGGATGAAGATAGAAATGAATATTTACATTTATTACCTTTTAAAGCAATTATGAAATAGGAAGAAATTTTCATGAGTAGAATTTGTATACCAAATGTTCTTTCTAAAGTAACAACTGATTATTATTGCTATATTTAGTTTCCTTTTAAATAAAAAGTTACTATTTACTTTTCTTTTATTAGTTAACTTTTAACGGAACTTGTTTGTATTATTGATTCTTGTTTTGTGTAAATCATGACCGAGAAAATAATTTTTAGTTTAGAGAGCGACTTTACGAGATAGTGCCACAAAAACAAAGATGATAAGACCGTATTTAAGTATTAGATTAATGAATGAATTCTGTTCGAATCATAAATCACAAGCGAATGTCTAAAAACGGTTCTGAGGACTATTTCGTTAATAAAATAGGCAATCTTGTGGAACATTCGCTAACGCTCGTTACCCTAATTGACAAGTTTAATGAAGGTTTTATTCTTTCATGGAAAATTTTGAAGTGATTTGAGAAAAGGTTTTATTTAGAGGTTATAGGAAACTTAGAATAATTCTAATCGACTAAAGTAACAAGAACGGTTTGTGTGAAAGGTTCACTACTCACTAACAGTATTATACAAAAGTTAGTAGTTTCACTAACTTAAAGATAGTGTATTTGTCTTTTTAATAGTATGTTTAAAGTCACTTTATTATGTTAAATGTCCTTTACCTATATAAGTTAATTCGAAATATTATATTAACAGTATATTAAATATGTACGTGTAAATTTGATTTCATGGTTGATCAAGGACATGAATATAATAAAATTTTTGGCCTGACCAAAGCGACTAATTACGACGATGAAAAGAGCTGAATTTTAAACGCTTTCCAAGACATTTCACAGCCTAATTGATAACTTTTCTTGATTGAATTGATAACTTTACGGAATATGAACTTGAAACGATAGTGGCAAGTTTCAACCCAAAGAAAGCTCCGGGTCCGGATGGTCTGACTGCTGATATTTGCAGAGTGGCCATCCAAGAAGATCCAAAATTATTTTTGAC